>QNQO01001324.1:0-280772 GCA_003290165.1 Berberis thunbergii | reverse complement strand
TCGACGTCCACAATCATCGCATACTCTAGGAAACATACTCAACAATTTAATGCCATTTTGTTATTACAAGGGAAGCACGTATAATCAAATCCCTCATAGACGTACAAAAGATCGGAGCAGATTACAAATGATGGCATGTCCATTCTGGGACAGAGTAACATAGTCTTACAGGCCTTTGTTCTCATATATTCTTCATTGAAATTTTCAACGCTCTCATACAACCAACTCACGCCACGCATTTCTACTTTTCCAGCAAAATAGCCCACTGGCAAGAGGAGGTAGCTGAAATAGCATTCACAAAATCCGAACCTGCCTCACAGTGGAGAAATTTCCTCTCTTATCAACCATTATATCCAAACTGATATTCCCACAATCAACGTCCATTGTATCATCAACATCCATTGTGTTACACAGCGTAGATAATTCCCTAAAAGCTTCCACAAGAACCAGATCAATAAACCCCTATTCTTGAATGTTAACTCAAAAAATATAACAAAATAACCTATATACTATGAATTAAAACAAAAATCAATAACAAATCCAATTGCAACAATTTAAAGTTTTCAAGAGAACTGAAAAAAGAAAACAATTAGGGTTTCAACATCGCTGTACTATGCATCATCATCATCATCGTTGAATAGTAACCCAAACAAATATCTCTAATAATTAACACTAACAGACTACAATTTTTGTTAAGTGAAGGGGCATGAATAGCAACAATTTAAAAAACAAAAGGAAAAAGAAATTAGGAAAAACATGAAATCGAAGAAAACCCTGGAAACAAGTCGATTAGAAGAGAGAGAAACCAACAACGGCGAGAGAAATATCAAACCAGAAGACACCAGAGCACGCACGAACACAAACCACGATCGAACACAAGCAGAGAGAAAAAACGAAGAGAAATATATAGAAGAAAGAATGCTCTGGGTCGAGGGAGTTTCAAGACCACCGGCTAATTTAGGGAGCTACTATTAGCACCCATGTGTCACATTTGAAGAATTGCAAGAATGGATAGAAAAAATCAAATGGCCCAAATAGAAACAGAAGCGCTAACTGAATCTTTTTAAATTTTGAAACAAGGGCAATATAGTAAAAGCACAGTGTCAAGTTGTTATAAAACCATAAGGACCATACACGTGTAACAATCGTGACGGTCTATTTGAAATTCAGTTACAATAGCTGTAGTTAAATAGAGGTGTAGAGAAGAGAGGAATCAGAGAAGAAAATTGTAGGAGAGGCTCTTTGGGTTGAGTTCACCCAAGAGGGATTACCACCTTGTAATAGTTTGTTCTTCAGATCAATAAGAGCATTCATATTGTTTTCCTATTCCCCAAATTCCTTCCAAATTAATCTCTGTTTGAACCAAGTCACAACTGTGACAATTGGTATCAGAGTTCTTGCGACACTATGAGTTATCATACCAGTACAAGCGATGGAGGACTATAGCAAAGGAGATGGAACAATTTGTGCGTGAGACAAAGAAGGACCAGAATGAGACGGCTGGTCGGATTGAAATGTTGAGCAGTGAGTTCAGCAAATTAGCTCTGTCATGAAGAATTGGGAAGCACATGGACTCAAAATTCGAACAACTATTCAAGTTGATTCAACAACCAACAGCACCAGTGCACCCTGCTGAACCAAGTTATCCGTCAAACTCCAATTTTGAATCAAACGAGCATCGATCTAACTCCCAAATTCATTGGGAGAACACAGGTACGCCCTATCGATTACCCAAATTGGATTTTCCTTACTTTGATGGCACAAATCGCCAGGTCATGGGTGAAGAAATGTTGAGAAATATTTTGAGTTTTTTCCAAGTTCCAGAGGTAATAAGGTCGAATAGCTTTTAATTCATTATCGAGTAAGGTCGATCTATGGTTCCTCGACCCAAGTAGGAAACGAAATGCTTCAGTGGAAACAGTTTCTGCAGTGATCTCTGTGAACGATTTGAGGAAGCAGTAATTGGACAACTTTGTTGATTCGTTTATAAACTCACACAACAGGGTACTGTTAACGAATACTTTGATAAGTTCGAAGAGTTACGATCATTAATGTTGACGCACAATCCACCACTTAGACGAGCAGTATTTTGTACTGAGTTTTTTGAGTGGGTTGAAAACTCACATCAAGGCCATGGCCAACTCTTTAAACCAACACCTTGACCCAGGCTTTCTCACTAGCTCGGATGCATAAGGCATCCCAGTCTCAGACTAATAACAAGTCCATCTCACAACTATCCTTACACCAATAAACCAAATACATACTCTTCCTTAGGCTACCTCAGCAAGTAAACCACTACTTATACATCACCATTCAACCACTCCAACCACTCCCATCACTCTACTTATAACTCAAATTCATCCCACAGACAGCCCACCCTCATCAACAACTCACAATGTGTCTCGCCCTCATACTTCAATACCGCCCTATCAAACATCTCACTCCCAGCCAAATGCGCATCGGCAGAGAGAAGGGACTCTGCTATAATTGCGATGAGCAATATAGGCCAGGCCACATGTGCAAGACTCAACACTTATATATGCTGATCCCATAAGAAAATTCAGCTGATAGCACAGAGGATCCACTGAAGTTGAGACATAAATCTTCTTCACGAGGTACCTCTGATATGGAAATTTCCTTGCACGCCATTCATGGTTGTTCTTCAACAAACACTTTCTTATCAAAGGGTTAATCAAGAAGAAATCAGTGTCCATCTTGCTGGATATTGACCCTAGAGTTTAAAGCTACTAAATGGCCTACTTGTCCCACACTTCAGATGATTGTCAAGGTAGGTAATGGAGATCAATTAATAAGTAATGTTGTTTGTCAGAGACTCCTATGGACAATGTAGGGTGTTTAATTTGAAGGAAGAGTAAGGGTGTTACCTCTAGGAGATATGATATGTTTTGGGAGGCGACTGGTTGAAACAGTTTGGTGATATCACCTTGAATTTGCAGAAACTGCAAGTAACATTGTCTATTAATGGTAAAACTGTTACCTTACAGGGAGAGATAGAATCAATAGGATTACGTTTACTGGAGGCCAAGGGATTGACTAGAATATGGAGGAAGCATGCTGGCTCATTCTTCTGCCAATTTTTTTTCTATAACTGTAGAGGATACTGGAAGGCAACCTAACAAGCAGCTTGATACTGCCCTTCAACAGGTTATCTCACAGTTCAGTGATATTTTTGAAAAACCAACTGGCTTACCTCCTAGCCGCACCTCGACCATCACATTCCCTTGAAACCCGACCATCACCGTCCATCTCGGCCTCCTTATAAGATTCCCTACATGCAAAAGGCTATGGTAGAGAAATTAGTACAAGAAATGTTAGAATCTGGGTTGATACAAACCTCTCATAGTCCATTTGCAGCACCCATCCTCCTAGTCAAAAAGAAAGATGGATCCTGGAGGTTTGTGTGGACTACAAGAACCTAAATGAGATCACCATCAAAGACAGGTTTCCCATGCCTCTCATAGATGAGCTTCATGGTGCAAGTGTCTTCCTAAACTAGATTTAAGATATGGTATACCACCAATTGTTGTCCACCCACCTGACATTCTCAAGACGGCCTTTAAAAATCATCATGGCCACTTCGAGTTCAAAGTAATGTCGTTTGGGCTTACAAATGCACCGCCTCGTTTTAGGCCCTTATGAATGATATCTTCCAGCCACTTCTAAGGAATATGTTATGGTATTCTTCGACGATATCCTTATCTACAAGTCCTAATATTTCCAGTCACGTGGATCACTTGGCAGTAGTATTTTCCATTCTCAGGCAGCATAAGCTTTTTGTCAAGCTCACCAAATGTTCCTTTGCTCAAGAAAAACTAGAGTACCTCGGCCACATTGTCAGTTCTAAGGGAGTAGAAGCAGACCCTCAGAAAATTGAAGCCATGGCCAAGTGGCCCACTCCTACCAACATTAAACAACTTCGAGGATTTCTGGGTCTCACCGGGTACTACCGCAAGTTTATTGAGAGATATGGTATCATTGCTAAGCCACTAACTGATCTTCTCAAGAAAAATGTTTCACTTGGTCTTCCCTGGCAGCTACAACATTTAACAGTTAAAACAAGCTATGTGCGCAGCCCCCTTGTTGGCACTTCCTAATTTCCAGGACACATTCCACCTAGAGACCGATGCATGTTCCATAGGCGTAGGTGTTGTCCTCTCTCAAGTTGGCAGACCAATTGCTTTTTTTTAGTAAGTCTTTAAGCCCCAGAAATCTTTCACTATCTACTTATGAGAAAGAGTTACTCCCAATTGTGATGGCTGTTCACAAGTGGCGTTCTTACTTACTTGGGTCCAAGTTCATCATCTTTACGGACCATCAAATCACTCACTATTTTTTAGCTCAAAAAGTCACTACAATGACTCAGCAACGGTGGTTAGCAAAACTTTTGGGCTTCGACTATGAGATTCAATACAAAAGGAGTTGACAACAAGGTGGCTGACACTCTCTCCAGATGTACTGATTACAAGGGACAGGTCTTGGCCTTATCAGCCATAACTCCAGCCTGGATTGAGGAAATTTCTCACTCATATACACAGGATCAGTTCATGTTGTCCCTGGTGCAAAAGTTGCTTGTGAAACCTGACTCTTGCCCTCCACTCTCAATGTATCATGGACTTCTTAAACATCAACAACAACTCTGTATTGGTTCCACAGGAAATCTGCTCCAACAACTCATAAAGGAGCTCCACACTTCAGCTCTCGGGGGCCATTCTGTAATCAATTCCACTTACAAACGCTTACACTAGTATTTTTATTGGCCCAGAATGCAAACCGATGTCCTCAAATACGTCTCTGAGTGTGACATCTGCCAACGCAATAAATCAGACAACTCTTGTTATGTTGGTCTTCTTCAACCTCTGCCCGTTCCAGAGCATGCTTGGCAACACATCTCGAATGGACTTCATCGAGGGGCTACCACTTTCCAAACACAAATCTGTCATTATGGTGGTCGTTGACAGATTGACTAAATTCAGTCACTTTATCGCCCTCTCTCATCCTTATGCATCAGCCATGATTGCAAACCTGTTCTTACAACACATTTATCGCCTTCACGGCCTCCCTACTTCAATTGTATCGGATCGCGACAAATTCTTCTTAAGTGCATTTTGGCAGGATCTTCTTTCAGCTTTGGGCTTACACCTCAGCTCCTCATACCATCCCCAAACTGATGGCCAGACTGAACGTGTCAATGCTTGCCTCGAGAACTACCTCTGTTGCATGACTAGTGACGCTCCAATTCAATGGTCCAACTGGCTTTTCTTGGCGGAATTCTTGTATAACACCTCCTTTCATACGAGTCTCCAAACTACCCCTTTTGAAGCACTCTATGGATACAAACCTCCACTGATGGCCCTCCCACCTATGGCTCCTAATTCAACCACTGATGTCCAACAATTACTGAAAGACAGAGATCACATGTTGGGTATCATCAAAGAAAAACTTCATTGTGCTCAGGCACGCATGAAACAGTATGCTGACAAGCATCAAACAGAGCAGGAGTTCAATACTGGTGATTGGGTCTACCTGCGCCTGCAACCATACTGCCAAACATCTGTCCATCTTCGCCGAAATCGCAAGCTCTCGACTCGATTCTATGGGGCCTTCCAGATATTAGAACGCGTTGGCGCAGTGGCCTACAGACTTAGTCTGCCCCAAAACTAGAAAGTGCACCCTGTTTTTCATGTCTCACAATTGAAGCGTAAACTGGGTGCCCACACTCTAGCTGCCCCTGTACTTCCAGTGGTTGATCACCTGGGATCCCATCATACTGAGCCTGTGGCTATCCTAGCTCGGCGTCTCATTCCTCGTCACAACAGGGCCGCCACCCAAGTCCTAGTCTAGTGGTCGAACTCTTCACCAACTAATGCCACTTGGGAAGATTGGACACACCTTCATGCCTCCTTTCCTCACTTCAATCCTTGCGGACAAGGATCTTTTCGAAGGGGTTGGCATTGTCACATTTGAAGAATTGCAAGAATGGATCAAAAAATCAAATGGCGCCAAACAGAAACAGAGGCGCCAACTGAATCTGTTTAAATTTTGAAACAAGGGCAATATAGTAAAAGAACAGTGTCAAGTTGTTATAAAACCATAAGGACCATACACGTGTAACAATCGTGATGGTCTATTTGAAATTCAGTTACAATAGCTGTAGTTAAATAGAGGTGTAGAGAAGAGAGGAATCAGAGAAGAAAATTGTAGGAGAGGCTCTCTGGGTTGAGTTCACCCAAGAGGGATTACCACCTTGTAATAGTCTGTTCTTCATATCAATAAGAGCATTCATATTGTTTTTCCCATTCCCCAAATTCCTTCCAAATTAATCTCTGTTTGAACCAAGTCACAACTGTGACACCATGTCACGTTCGTGATTGAATTAAAGCAATTCAAAGAAGGAAAAACGAAAGAAGGGAGATATTGGAATTCTCTGATCTCTTGAACAGAGCTTGATCTTTACTTCACAATTCAATGGCACTACAAAAGGGGATCTCGCCCTCTTTACACAAGCAGCTTCAAACAGATTTCAAAATGAACGGATAGTAAGTCTACACGTGTCTTAATACTAGACAGTCTACTAACAGAATTACAATGAAATGACAACAAAGTCCATTACTCTAAATTCAAAATTTGGCGCCCAATTTCCCTCCAATTCTTTCAAATGCAGCAGTATATCAAACTCGTGACAACCCACATGTTCCTTTCTTACACCCACATCATTTTTTTTGACACGTTTCTCTTTTAGGACCCATGAATGGTGAATGTGTTCATCAGTCTGTCAACCCGGACTCCTTGCGTTATAAATAAGACAGGAGGTTGGTAAGCTAAGTTACATCAAGAAATTCCCTGTAATAGCTGTACACCTTCCCGTAAATCCTCGTCTGACTTTAGCATCGAAGTGCCATCGACCACCCCACGATGGTCTGTGGCTCACGTGTGCTTCCTTATGTAGGTCAAACAGATCAATGGGACTAAGTCAGAACAGGGAGTGAAAATTGACTGCATCAGTTTGGCGCCGTCTGTGGGGACGACGTAGTTCTTAACTTTGCACTAAGTGTCGTCTCCTACCAAAACACAGAGAGATTGTGACCACCAGGTCACGAAACAACAGAAAACCAAAGGACACATCCAACACAGCTGTCCTTATACCGCATCTTCCAACAGTTCCTGCCGCGCATGGGCAGCCAACTCACGCCCCTGCACAGACGGTGGCAACAGAGAACCCCATAATCGATGTGCTAACATCTCAAAAGCAGCAGGTCATCAAGGCGGTGGAGACACTCATGCGGCATAATTCGCCTATTGCTAATAGGGACCAGGAACAACCCCATCAATTGAGGGGAGTAACTGATACTCAACCATCACGCAACCTGTGTTGTACACGTGTCATCGCGCGATCTACACCGTACACACAACGCACCATGCAGGAAATCTTAGCCCTTCCTATACGGGCCCATGGCCCAGCCTGTTAATCAAAATCACCATGACGCATGTATCGCACGAGCACATGAAGATTATGGTCAATCCTGACATACGGGTCGTACCTACAGATCACCAGCTGATTTGAGATAACTTCATCCACTCCATGAAACATGTTGTTGGATTGGGTTCGCATGTCCCTCAGAAGACAAAGCCTCTTTTCAAACCAGGTAAGCTTAGTCAGCTCGCGACTGATCCGGTGCCCAAAGCCTAATCTGTTCGACGCGGATCACAATGGCGAAGGAAGTGGGAGTCTAGTCAGTGCTGGTCTATTGATGACGACGACTCACCAAGGGATCATTGCTCTCCAACAGACAATAATCGCCAAACTTGCCAGGTAAGCTTAGTTAGTTTGCGACTGATGACGATGGCTTCTGGTGCCCAAAGCCTAATTCGCTCTATGCGGATCACGATGGTGAAGGAAGTGGGAATCTAGTCAGTGCTGGTTCGTTGATGATGACAACTCGCCAAGGGATCATTGCTCTCCAATAGACAATGATCGTCAAACTTGCCATGTAAGCTTAATCAGTTCGCGACAGATGATGATGGCTTCTGGTGCCCAAAGCCTAATCTGCTCTGTGCGGATCACGATGGCAGAGGAAGTGTCTAATTAGCGCTAGTCCGCTGATGACGATGACTCGCCAAGGGATCATTGCTCTCCAACAGACAATGATCGCCGAACTTGCCAAGCAAGCTTAGACAGTTTGTTATTGATGACGATGGCTTTTGGTTCATCCCAACCTGTCAACTGCATTGCTCGATCAACGATGACTCGGATAGTCGGAGCATAGTCAGTCTTGAACTGATTCTGACGGCTTGCCACGGGGTCGCTGCTCTTCAGCGTGGCTGCCAAACTTCACTTCTTAAACCTGTCGACCACGTTGCTCGGTCAATGACGATTTAGACGATGGAAGCCTAGTCAGTCTCGAACTAGTTTTGATGACTTGCCCGGGACCACTGAATTTAACGGCTTGCCACGGGACCACTGCCAATGAACTCATTGTGGGTTCCTCTAGTAATTTGTGACGTTATGAGCCATATGGAATAAATGAAAGTGGGACTTGTTTGAAGAAAAGAACAAATGGAGACCTTTCTATGTCTGCAGAAGCATAAAAAATCACGGTTTGATAGTGGTTAGAAGCGCAACTATGGACATAGTGAATCTAGCCTTCATTTATTTATTTCTTTTCTTTTTTCTATGTGAGCTTCTTGCTTGGCTGCCCTTTAACTTAATTTTTGTGCTAATTGTCTTGTTGATCAAAAGACTCGAGGGATGTTCTTGGTTGTCATACATTTATGTAAGATTGATGCATCATTCTTATCAAAATTTCTTGGTCCAAAATTTTCCTATGGATGTGGGGTGGAAGAAGGAGATTCCTCCTAAATTAACCTTTGGGTGGAAACGTATCCCTACTCATGATATTTTGATTCGGAAGGGGATGCATTGAAGAGGAGCCAATGTCAAACCGAATGATATGCTTGTGCAAGTGTATTAAAGAAAAATAAAAGTCATTGTTTTTTAGCCAGAAGGGTTTGGTGCCTCTGCCAAGAAGTATGGTACCACTTTTTTCATCTCTTTGGGATTTCTTTGGTATCACCTAGATCTTGTATGGACTCTGTGCTTCTTGGAGGTAGGGTTTATTGGGTATCACCTAGATCTTGTATTTGGTACCACTTTTTTCACTTCTTTGTTCTTCAACGAGATCATATTTACCTTTTTTTTTAATATATAAAGAAATCATTTTTATTCATTGAGAAGAAAGTGTCTAGAAAATCAGGCCATGCCTGCGTCAAGGCAGGCTCAATACCTCCATCATCCTAGAGATGCCCAATACCCCCATTCGAACACAATCACACGTACAAGAAGACAGCCTGGTGCTGCCCTGGCGCTAGGGGCCTCGCTCTCTAGTTTTTTGGCATTGAGAATGACAAGATTGTTTGATTGAGAATAATATGTGATCTTCTTGTCCTTTTAGAAAGGAAGAAAACTAGAAAAGGGAAAAAGAAATATAAGAAAAACGAAAAAATAAAACCTCAAATTCGGGCAATCTTTAATTACAAAAAAAATATGTGGGTTAATCTCTTGAATAAGGAGTGTCAAAAGTAGAGTTATTTTGACTTTGTAGTCCATTTAGTTTATCCATATTGAATTTGGGTCCATTTTTGAAAACTATTTTAGTATGGGTCTAAAAGGGCACAGTCAACTCAATTGACTTGTTTGCCTTAAGCAGCTCATGGTCTTTTTTTCTTGAAAGGCAAGTGTGCCGCCGATGGACAGCTCATGGTCTTGAGTAGGGGTAGGCACGACTCAGTCTCGTACGACCTTCATACTAGTACTGTTTTCGCAATTTCAAATCAGGACGGTTCGGTTTGGTTCTGGGAGATTTTTATATTTAGGGATTAGTGCGTAGCGGTACCAATTTTGGTTCGTCGTGATTCCTGTAATTTATACGCCTTCATGAAATTAATTTAAAATTTCAGTACTTAATAAAAATGTAATAATACAATTATAATCAATTTCAACATTTAACTATTTAATAATAAAATGACTTTAATAATAGTTATTTGTGCAATTTTTTTAATTTTTTTTTGGGAATTCAAAACTTGGAATCAAATACCGAATTGGATCATTTTGGTTCAGTTTCAAAGACCAAATTAGCAAAAATAATTTGATTCAGTTTGAGACTAGGATGGTATGGCACGGGTTTGGTGTGGTTTCCGAGTTTAGTTAATCGTGGTTGAAAACAATAATTTGTAATGGTCGCAAAGTAGGTACATTACCCTAATGAGAAGCGATTTCAACTCTCCTTTTTCTCCCATGGCCTCTATTTTTCTTCACACTATTTTTTTAGCAAGATTACACTTAGCAAATAAGTTTTGCATGCAATTTTTTTCTCGATTCTGAATGGTTAGTAATATTTTACATTGGATTTTTTAAATTTTGATATTGTTGAGATTGGTATTTTTGTTATTTTACATTTTCTCTCATCATACTTCTTCCCTCTTAGCGCTCCAAATACACTCATTTCTCTAATTGAATACCTTTTTTTACAACTTGTTTACATCAATTCTTCTCATCTTCAAAATAGTTTGAGTATATATATAGCTTTTCCAAAAAAATAATTAATATATAACACAAAATTAGGTCATTAAAATCATTTATAAAAAATTTATATATATTCCTCTTTAACCTGATGGTTGGTCATTTAACCTTTTTCACAAATTGATCTAAGTTTGATCCTCTCGGTGTGATATATATTTTGGTATAGTTCATTGCCTCTTAGTAAGGGCATTGATATTACTATTTCTTGTTACTTGTCCATTTTTTTATGATATTCTTAATGCATTTCCATATCTAATTAATTGAAAACATTAAAAAAATGTGTTTGTTAGCAGGTGGTATAAACCCACAACAAAAATAAAATTTATAAACCCACAGGAAAAATTATATTTGAAATAAATATCTAAAATAATAAATATAAAACTCAATGAAAATATATACCATTAGTCATTTCATACAAAATTTGAGGGTTAAATTGGCTCGTAAAACCGATTTTTTCTATAAAATTGTATTAGGATCTTATTATGTTCGCGCATTTCATATTTTTTTTAATGTTTAAACATACATTCTTATAATATTTTAATTATGTATTCTAGTTATTATACTCATTCGTCCTGTATTTTTTTTTTGAAAAATTCTACATTGCCTTGTTTGGGTGCATTTTTGGGGTTTTTTTGACACTTCCATCACTTATGTAGATAGTGTTTGTGATCGTGTTTTTAAAAAAAATGAGTAAAAAGTGTAAAATTTTTTTTTTACTAAAGAGGTACAAAAGATGCACTCAAACAAGGCAGCTAGAATTACTCATCTAATTCAAAAAACGAAGCACTCTCTCTGCGTATCTCGTACTTCCCAAAACATACCAAGAAACGTAGCCCTCTCTAATGGCAAACCTTTTCCACCTCTTCTTATTCTCTTCATCATTTTCAAACTCTCCCATCAATGGCCTTTCAAACCATCTTCATCTCCAACAACGACGCTTCACCAGTTATTGTAATGGAAACATGAACTCCAAAGAATCTCATTGGTGTCGTAGATGGGTGGTCTTCTGGGCCAGTTCTAGCCGACCCCATTGAGTCTGATAACCAATATTATCAATTAGTTAAGCCAATTGTTCTTACCTATGATCAAGCCGCTTAAGGATTAGCAAAGAATGACTGCCATTTCTTGGTACCAAATGATGCAGAAACGAGGGTGGTCAGTGTTGGGGAATGCAAAGTGCATATACGTTTGTATCCTATGTATGCAAGATTCTTTTTGGATGTGGGTTTTTTGTCACCTGAAAATTTTTCAAGATCTTCACATCCAGTTCATTTAGTAACGTAGTTTATTGAAAGATGAGATTTATCTTTGCTAAAACTTTTGAAGCTCTAAAAGTTGTAACTTTTAAATTAACAGGTCTGTCAGAAATTTGATTAGTTTGCTTGATAATCATAGTTTTTTTTTTCAGTTACCAAACTATATCTACTTCTAGGAAACTTAAACTTGGGATAGGATGTCTACTGAAGATTTTATTTATAAGAACTTATATTTTATGGCAGATCATCTCTAAATAGGTTAAATGCTATTTGATTTTTACTACAAGTTTTTTGATATTCTACGAAATGTAATGTCTTATCCAAATGTTCTTAGTAATGTATTTTGAAGCAAGAAAAGGAAAATGGAGTCTTAAGGAAATGTTCTTAATTAAGTATTTAATGGCATGAAAAAATGAAGAAAGAGGATTAGAGAAGACAGTGGTTGGATGTTGATTGCATGCATTTTAGAGTTTGTTTTGTATGATATATATTCCATATCTGAAAATGCCTTGCATGAATGCATACCTCCTTTAGGCAATTCGACTTTCACACCGTTTGTGTTTAATTTTCGAAAGCTTTGGCATTACTGGTAATAACAATAGTTTTATATTAGCATTTACATATTTATATTATGTGTATACAATCCTTGAAAATATTTTGCATTTCTTTAAGACTTTTTTTTTGTTAAAGCATTATGCATAATAATATTAATAAGTATGGTTGCATAATAATACGACTTGCTGTTGCAGTCAAAGTCAGATCATGGGTCTCTATATCGAGGTCTCGACCCATATAATTACAAAACCAACGTAGAAGTAAAAAAAAAAAAAGAGTCTAATATTAGTAATGATAGGATACCAAGCCCAATGCATATCATGGTCTGTATTGTCAGTATGGATGAGATTGATGATGTTTGCTGAATCACTGAGTATAGGAAGCTCGTCTTCTAGTTCTACGCTAGAATCAGTAGAAGTGTTGCCTCAGCTGCATAACACTATGCCATGGTGTTATCCCCGCACCCTGCCTGGAGTAGGGCAACTCACTATAGGGGTGTTAATTGGTTACTGAAAACTGGCCAAATCGGTCGAACCGAACCGAAATATAACCATAAAGTTTGAACCGAGAAAAACTGAAAACCGAACATTAAAAAACCGAATCGAACCGAGTTGATTTGGTTTGGTTTGGTTTGGTTTGGTTTTGGTTTTTGTTTTTCACACATCCGAAACAACCGAACCCTTACATTTATCTTGTTTTTAATCCCCTAACCCTATCTCTCTAATTTAATCCCCCACCAACTCACTCTTATTTAAATTCTCACCACATTCCAATGCACCCTTCATCCCTACCATCACTCTTAACTCCCACTTTCTCCTTTTCTTAATACCCCATTCAAAGAAATAGTTGAAAAAACCTACATTCTCTATCTTATTTGAGCCCCACCCACCTCTCCCCACCTACGTAGAGAATAAGAGATATAATTGAAAAAGTTTTGTTGTCTTTCTTTATTCCTTTTGTGCTAGAGCCAACTCAGTTGTACGTAGTAGTAGAAAATAAATAAAAAAATAAAAAAGGAAAAATTGAACCGATCAGTTTGGTTATTTATTTGATAAATGTGGAAACTAAACCTAACCGAAAATCGAATTCTTGACTTGGTTTGGTTTGGTTTGGTCCAACTTTAAAATGACCAAACTGATTAACACCCCTAGCTTACTATCGCAAGAACGTGTCCCCTGTTGATTGATGACAAGCACACCAAGAGATCCCTTTTTGGAAAAGTAAAAAAAGTTGTCATCAAAACTGACTATAGTCATATCTGGATCCAAGATTACTGGGAGGGGTCGTGACAGGTTTGATATGGAATTAATTCTTTATTGTCTAGCTGTTATAATATGTTTTTGGATTAATGTAAGGCGAGTAGAGATGATCTCAAAATGGGGGCTTTGTAGGTTGACTTGATTCACAATTTTGTTCTGGTTTGTATCCTGTAAGTCAACTTTAACAGTATCCAGATTTGAGGGATAGCAGTGATGTGCAAGGAAGGTTTTTTGGTTTCTCCTCCCACTAAAGAGGGTGAAACATTAGAAGTGGTAAACCATTGTTTGTGCCAAGGAGCCCAGGTACAGAGAGTGGAAAGGAAAGATTTAGTACAGAGTTTGGTTTTCTTGACGATGCTTTCATTTAGAATTTTCCATATAGTGTACAGCATAGCCATGAATTGGGCTAGCATTTCGTATTTAAACTCAGGATGGGCTTTAGCCAAAGTTCAAAGGAACTTGAAAACCCGAGATAGAGGGCGAGTTGAGATTAACTTGGCTCTAATCAATGGGAATAAAGGAAATGAGCCAAAGTTGTTTGATGACCATGCAAAGGAAGAAAATATGAGTGATATCCTCCTTGTGATTGTTGCAGTAAATGCAGCAGCCCTCAATTGGCATATGAATCCCGACATAGATTGGTCATAGTGGTGAGGATGTTTCTAGTGACCTTCCAAAGGCGGAAAAGAGCATTGATAGGAGCTTTGATTTTCCATGAGTTCCTGAAATAGGATTCTTGGGGGGGGGGGGGGGGGGGGGGTGTTGTATCAAGGAAATGGAAGTGGAGCTTTGGAGTTGGTCAAATGTGAAAGCAAACGATGTACTCTTGACTAAAAAAATTCCCCTTTTATCAAAAAATCGGTTGAGCTTATCAGAGTCTGATAGGAATATTCAAAATATCCCTAGCAACCAGGGAACGAAAGATGGACATGATGAGTGGCTCATTCCATTGAGGTGTGTGATTAGGAGATAGAAGCTAGAGATCAGATATAGAGTGGATATCTAAGGTGAGATGGTGACATTAAGAAAGAGTAAAGCCAAGCAAAGAATGAGATTTCATTTCCGGCAAAGCATAGAAGCAAGGTGAAAGAGTTTGGTATTTCTATCGCCTTGAAGGAACTAAGATTTCCTCATATTTGTTTTGCCAAAAAAGTTATTCTCTGAGATAGAGTTCTGACAGCATTAACAATTGCATTATCTTGGGAGGGGGAGCATTTTGGAGTTGATCGAACATCTTAAGATTTTCCGAAATGCTTTGATGAATATTTTGAAAGTCTATCTTATTCGAACGAGTGAGCATGTGACAAATGTTTTTGGTTTTTAGATAAAAGTTATGGGATGGAAAGGGGCGATGGCAAGGAAGCCAAAAGGATTCTATCACATGCTACATCTCATATCCGGAGCCCACATTTGAAAAAACTTAAAAGGTTTTAGCCATGTGGGTTTGTTGAGATCAAATTAATAGAAACAACTCTATGGTTAAAAACAAAAGTATGGATAGTGTTGGCAGTGGCTCAGGGGAATTGTGTCATCCAATCAATACTAACTAAAATCCTATCAAATTTTGCTTTGATCCTATTTATGTCCTTCCATTTATTATTCCAAGTGAATTTGGAACCATTGAGAGAAAACTCAATGAGGTCAAATTTGTCAATGAAATTGCATAAGAGATGACAAGTGGCTCTGGTATGATCCCACCTAATTGAATATGTTTGAGCACCTATGCAGAGCGAGCTAGAACTGTTAGAGGAAGCCTTCATAGAGTCTATGCAGTTGGAGCAAGGAAGATGACGACTTTTTTGAGTGAAGAAGAAGGGTTTTGAGTGAGAAGGCCCTCTCAAAATTGTCTTTTCTCTCTTCCAATGAAAAAAAAATGAGGCTTTCACATTATATGTGGATATGAAAAAAGGAACATGTAAAAAAAAAAAAAAAACTGATGTGGGTGAATAAAAAGAATATTGGATGCTAATGTGGGTGCTATCGTCGTTCAAGTTTGTGCATGGTCCCTGGTGTTCTAATTTGGTATTTTTCTCTCTGTTGTTGGTTTTTCTGAAATAGGTGTTAAACAATTTATTTTTTATTGTGTCATATTCATTCCCTCACCCCAATGGAAATTGTATTCCATGTTACTAGAGATAAGATGTGGTTGAAATTTCATCTTCAACCCCATAAAAACAATTTATATTGCAATAAAATGCAAACTATGTGAGAAAACAATACAACATATACAAAAATCAATTCACAAAATGATGTAAACTAAAACTATTCAAGTATAATAGCTAATCTAAGTCTTTGTTTCAACAACCAAAATGATGTAAACTAAAACCATCAAAGTATAATAGCTAATCTAAGTCTTTGTTTCAACAAATTAGGTTCTCTCCTATCAATTGCAAGGTTCTCTCCTATCATTGCACAAAACATCAAATTCTAGTTGCTAAGAAGATTATCAGTCATTGATGTGCATCTGATGATGGAACTAAGAATAGAAGCAAAGAATGAGATTTCTTTTTCGGCGAAGCATAGAAGCAAGGTGAAAGAGTTTGGTATTTCTGTCGCCTTTAAGGAACTAAGATTTTCCATATTTGTTTTGCCAAAAAAGTTATTCTCTGAGATAGAGTTCTGACAGCATTAACAATTGTATTATCTGGTGAGGGGGAGCATTTTGGAATTGATCGAGCATCTTAAGATTTTCCGAAATGCTTTGATGAATATTTTGAAAGTCTATCTTATTCCAACGAGTGAGCCTGTGACTAATGTTTTTGGTTTTCAGATGAAAGTTATGGGATGGAAAGCGACGATGGCGAGGTAGCCAAAAGGATTTGACATCTCAGATCCAGAACCCACATTTGAAAAAAACTTAAAAGGTTTTGGGCCATGTGGGTTTGTGGAGATCAAATTAATAGAAACAACTCTATGATTAGAAACAAAAGTATGGATAGTGTTGGCAGTATCTCAGGGGAATTGTGCCATCCAATCAATACTGACTAACATCATATCAAATTTTGCTTTAATCCTATTTATGTCCTTCCATTTATTATTCCAAGTGAATTTGGAACCATTGAGAGCAAAGTCAATGAGGTCAAATTTGTCTATGAAATTGCACAAGAAATTACAAGTGGCTCTGGCATGTTCCACCTAATTGAATATGTTTGATCACCCATGCAGAGCGAGCTAGACCTGTTGGAAGAACCCTTCATAGAGTTTATGCAGTTGGAGCAAGGAAGATGACGGCTTTTTTGGGTGAAAAAAAAGGGTTTTGAGAGAGAATGCCCTCTCAAAAATTGTCTTTTTCTCTCTTCCAATGAAAAAATGAGGTTTTCACATTATATGTGGATATGAAAAAGGAACATTTAAAAAAAATTGATGTGGGTGAACAAAAAGAATATTGGATGCTAATGTGGGTGCTATCGTCGTTCAAATTTGTGCATAGTCCCTAGTGTCTTCTAATTTGGTATTTTTCTGAAATAGGTGCTAAACAATTTATTTTTTATTGGGTCATATTCATTCCCTCACCCCCAATGGAAATTGTATTCCACTTTACTAGAGATAAGATGTGGTTGAAATTTCATCTTCAACCCCATAAAAACAATTTATATTGCAATAAAATGCAAACTCGGTGAGAAAACCATACAAAATATACAAAAATCAATTCACAAAATGATATAAACTAAAACTATTCAAGTATAATAGCTAATCTAAGTCTTTGTTTCAACAACCCAAAATGATGTAAACTAAAACCATCAAAGTATAATAGCTAATCTAAGTCTTTGTTTCAACAAGTTAGGTTCTCTCCTGACAATTGCAAGGTTCTCTCCTGTCAATTGCACAAAACATCTAATTCTAGTTGCTAAAAAGATTATCAGTCATTGATGTGCATCTGATGATGAAACTAAGAATAGAAGCAAAGAATGAGATTTCTTTTCCGGCGAAGCATATAAGCAAGGTGAAAGAGTTTGGTATTTCTGTCGCCTTGAAGGAACTAAGATTTCCCATATTTGTTTGCCAAAAAAAGTTATTTTCTAAAATAGAGTTCTGACAGCATTAGCAATTGCATTATCTTGGGAGGGGGGAGCATTTTGGAGTTGATCGAGCATCTTAAGATTTTCCAAAATGCTTTGATGAATATTTTGAAAGTTTATCTTATTCTAACGAGTAAGCCTGTGACTAATGTTTTTTGTTTTCAGATGAAAGTTATGGGATTGAAAGGGGCGATGGTGAGGAAGCCAAAAGGATTTGACATCTCAGATCCGGAGCCCACATTTGAAAAAACTTAAAAGGTTTTGGGCCATGTGGGTTTTGTGGAAATCAAATTAATAGAAGCAACTCTATGGTTATAAGCGGGTACTAGTTATTTTGTGGTTAGAAAGACAAATATCTGCGGGGATACAACAACGTGTTGGACACGAATACGCAGGGCCTTGGGGAATTCTTCAAGCTCTAGCAGATGGGACTAAACTACTTTTCAAGGAGGATCTTCTTCTTTCTAGAGAGGATATTCGTTTATTAAGTATCAGACCGGATAGTGTTGGCAGTGGCTCAGGGGAATTGTGCCATCCAATCAATACTAACTAAAATCCTATCAAAATTTGCTTTGATCCTATTTATGTCCTTCCATTTATTATTCCAAGTGAATTTGGAACCACTGAGAAGAAAGTCAATGAGGTCAAATTTGTCAATGAAATTGCACAAGAGATGACAAGTGGCTTTGGTATGTTCCCCTAATTGAATATGTTTGAGGACCCATGCAGAGCGAGCTAGATCTGTTGGAGGAAGCCTTCATAGAGCCTATGCAGTTGGAGCAAGGAAGATGACGACTTTTTTGGGTGAAGAAGAAGGGTTTTGAGAGAGAAGGCCCTCTCAAAAATTGTCTTTTTCTTTCTTCCAATGAAAAAAAAATTAGGTTTTCACATTATATGTAATATGAAAAAAGGAACATGTAAAAAAAAAAAAAATTTGATGTGGTGAATAAAAAGAATATTGGATGCTAACGTGGGTGTTATCATCGTTCAAGTTTGTCGATGGTCCCTGGTGTCATATTCATTCCCTCACCCCTATAAAAATTGTATTCCACATTACTAGAGATAAGATGTGGTTGAAATTTCATCTTCAACCCCATAAAAACAATTTATATTGCAATAAAATGCAAACTCGGTGAGAAAACCATACAACAAATACAAAAATCAATTCACAAAATGATGTAAACTAAAACTATTCAAGTATAATAGCTAGTCTAAGTCTTTGTTTCAACAACCCAAAATGATGTAAACTAAAACCATCAAAGTATAATAGCTAATTTAAAGGTTATCTCCTGTTAATTGCACAAAACTTTAAATTCTAAATGCTAAGAAGATTATCAGTCATTGATGTGCATCTGATGATGGTACCGAGGCTGGAGCGCTACGTGCAAATGAGGCACAAAAGTGTGGAAAGAAATGTTGAACTGTTCCAAAAACCATGAAATCCTTTCCTGCCCCTTATCATTTGCAGAAGCATGTCAGTAATAAATCACCTGGTGGCGGGGCTACAGAACTAGAACCACCACCAGTCTCCAGATGAAACCTCCTAGTGTCTATCCGATCCTGCAATTGAAGTTGGCCCATTGTTGTCTGTCCCAACATCGTGGCTTGAAGTATACTGGTCGAACTCGGGACTGCTGAAGAAGTGCCCTGAAAGTCAAAGTTACCACAAATTGATGTCAACCACCACATTAATTCTAAACAAAAATATGTCAAAAACTCAAAATAAAGCAAACCGGGACATTATATGCATACATAAGCGTTGTTTCAGGCATAATCTCTGTTTTAGGTGATGGTGATTCAGAAAAAAAATCTAAACAGATATAAAGAATTATATGACCACACAAAATATTAAATTCAAAAGATAAATAAATCAATTATAGATTCACTAATAAATGCAACAATATGCAACAGTAGATAAAATTCAAATACAACCAAGCACCTCGAGCTCACGATGTGATCAGGATCAGAGTCATGTGGTACTCTTCAAAATTTATAATTATGTAAGACATATTTGTGGACAATCTTAAGCCCATTTTGGAGTTGATCGAGCATCTTAAGATTTTCCGAAATGCTTTGATGAATATTTTGAAAGTCTATCTTATTCCAACGAGTGAGCCTGTGACTAGTGTTTTTGGTTTTTAGATGAAAGTTTTGGGATGGAAAGGGGCAATGGCGAGGAAGCCAAAAGGATTCTATCACATGCTGACATCTCAGATCCGGAGCCCACATTTGAAAAAACTTAAAAGATTTTGGGCCATGTAGGTTTGTGGAGATCAAATTAATAGAAACAACTCTATGGTTAGAAACAAAAGTATGGATAGTGTTGGCAGTGACTCAGGGGAATTGTGTCATTCAATCAATACTAACTAAAATCCTATCAAATTTTGCTTTAATCTTATTTATGTCTTTCCATTTATTATTCCAAGTGAATTTGAAACCATTGAGAGCAAAGTCAATGAGGTCAAATTTGTCAATGAAATTGCACAAGATATGACAAGTGGCTCTGGTATGTTCCTTTAATTGAATATGTTTGAGCACCCATGCAGAGCGAGCTAGAGTTGTTGGAGGAAACCTTCATAGAGTCTATGCAGTTGGAGAAAGGAAGATGACGACTTTTTTGGGTGAAGAAGAAGGGTTTTGATAGAGAAGGCCCTCTCAAAAATTGTATTTGTCTTTCATCCAATGAAAAAAAAATGATATATGAAAAAAGGAACATGTAAAAAAAAATAAAAAAATTCGATGTGGGTGAATAAAAAGAATATTGGATGCTAATGTGGGTGCTATCGTCGCTCAAGTTTGTGCATGGTCCCTGGTGTCTTCTAATTTGGTATTTTTCTGAAATAGGTGCTAAACAATTTATTTTTTATTGTATCATATTCATTCCCTCACCCCCAATGAAAATTGTATTACACGTTACTAGAGATAAGATGTGGTTGAAATTTCATCTTCAACCCCATAAAAACAATTTATATTGCAATAAAATGAAAACTGGGTGAAAAAACCATACAACATATAAAAAATCAATTCACAAAATGATGTAAACTAAAACTATTCAAGTATAATAGCTAATCTAATCTAAGTCTTTGTTTCAACAACCCAAAATGATGTAAAATAAAACTATCGAAGTATAATAGCTAATCTAAGTCTTTGTTTAAAAAAAATTTAATTAATTAATTAATTAAAAAAAATCTTTGTTTCGACAATTTAGGTTCTCTTCTATCAATTGCAAGGTTCTCTACTGTCATTGCACAAAACATCAAATTCTAGTTGCTAAGAAGATTATCAGTCATTGATGTGCATCTGATGATGGAACTAAGAATAGAAGCAAAGAATGAGATTTCTTTTTCGGCGAAGCATAGAAGCAAGGTGAAAGAGTTTGGTATTTCTGTCGCCTTTAAGGAACTAAGATTTTCCATATTTGTTTTGCCAAAAAAGTTATTCTCTGAGATAGAGTTCTGACAGCATTAACAATTGTATTATCTGGTGAGGGGGAGCATTTTGGAATTGATCGAGCATCTTAAGATTTTCCGAAATGCTTTGATGAATATTTTGAAAGTCTATCTTATTCCAACGAGTGAGCCTGTGACTAATGTTTTTGATTTTCAGATGAAAGTTATGGGATGGAAAGCGACGATGGCGAGGAAGCCAAAAGGATTTGACATCTCAGATCCGGAACCCACATTTGAAAAAACTTAAAAGGTTTTGGGCCATGTGGGTTTTGTGGAGATCAAATTAATAGAAACAACTCTATGATCAGAAGCAAGAGTATGGATAGTGTTGGCAGTGGCTCAGGGGAATTGTGTCATCCAATCAATACTAACTAAAATCCTATCAAATTTTGCTTTGATCTTATTTATGTCATTCCATTTATTATTTCAAGTGAATTTGGAACCATTAAGAGGAAAGTCAATGAGGTTAAATTTGTCAATGAAATTGCACAAGAGATGGCAAGTGGCTCTGGTATGTTCCCCCTAGCTGAATATGTTTGAGCACCCATGCAGAGCGAGTTAGAGCTTATGGAAGAACCTTTCATAGAGTCTATGCAATTAGAGAAAGGAAGATGACGACTTTTTTGGGTGAAGAAGAAGGGTTTTGAGAGAGAAGGCCTTTCAAAAATTGTCTGTTTCTTTCTTCCAATGAAAAAAAAGAAATGAGGTTTTCACATTATATGTGGATATGAAAAAAAGGAACATGTAAAAAAAAAAAAAAAATCAATGTGGGTGAATAAAAAGAATATTGGATGCTAATGTGGGTGCTATCGTCGTTCAAGTTTGTGCATGGTCCCTGGTGTCTTCTAATTTGGTATTTTTCTCTCTGTTGTTGGTTTTTCTGAAATAGGTGCTAAACAGTTTATTTTTTATTGTGTCATATTCATTCCCTCACCCCCAATGAAAATTGTATTCCACGTTACTAGAGATAAGATGTGGTTGAAATTTCATCTACAACCCATAAAAACAATTTATATTGCAATAAAATGCAAACTCGGTGAGAAAACCATACAACATATACAAAAATCAATTCACAAAATGATGTAAACTAAAACTATTTAAGTATAATAGCTAATCTAAGTCTTTGTTTCAACAACCCAAAATGATGTAAACTAAAACCATCAATGTATAATAGCTAATCTAAAGGTTATCTCCTGTCAATTGCACAAAACATCAAATTCTAGTTGCTAAGAAGATTATCAGTCATTGATGTGCATCTGATGATGGTACCGAGGCTAGAGCGCTACGTGCAAATGAGGCACAAAAGTGTGGAAAGAAATGTTGAACTGTTCCAAAAACCATGAAATCCTTTCCTGCCCCTTTATCATTTGCAGAAGCATGTCAGTAATAAAATCACCTGGTGGCGGGGCTGCAGAACTAGAACCACCACCAGTCTCCGGATGAAACCTCCCGGTGTCTATCCGATCCTGCAATTGAAGTTGGCCCATTGTTGTCTGTCCCAACATCGTGGTTGAAGTATACTGGGTCGAACTCGGGACTGCTGAAGAAGTGCCCTGAAAGTCAAAGTTACACAAATTGATGTCAACCACCACATCAATTCTAAACAAAAACATGTCAAAAACTCAAAATAAAGCAAACCGGGACATTATATGCATGCATAAGCGCTGTTTAAGGCATAATCTCTGTTTTAGGTGATGGTGATTCAGAAAAAATCTAAACAGATATAAAGAATTATATGACCACACAAAATATTAAATTCAAAAGATAAATAAATCAAATTATAGATTCACTAATAAATGCAACAATATGCAACAGTAGATAAAATTCAAATACAACCAAGCACCTCGAGCTCACGATGTGATCAGGATCAGAGTCATGTGGTACTCTTCAAAATTTATAATTATGTAAGACATATTTGTGGACAATCTTAAGCCCATTTTGGAGTTGATCGAGCATCTTAAGATTTTCCGAAATGCTTTGATGAATATTTTGAAAGTCTATCTTATTCCAACGAGTGAGCCTGTGACTAGTGTTTTTGGTTTTTAGATGAAAGTTTTGGGATGGAAAGGGGCAATGGCGAGGAAGCCAAAAGGATTCTATCACATGCTGACATCTCAGATCCGGAGCCCACATTTGAAAAAACTTAAAAGATTTTGGGCCATGTAGGTTTGTGGAGATCAAATTAATAGAAACAACTCTATGGTTAGAAACAAAAGTATGGATAGTGTTGGCAGTGACTCAGGGGAATTGTGTCATTCAATCAATACTAACTAAAATCCTATCAAATTTTGCTTTAATCTTATTTATGTCTTTCCATTTATTATTCCAAGTGAATTTGAAACCATTGAGAGCAAAGTCAATGAGGTCAAATTTGTCAATGAAATTGCACAAGATATGACAAGTGGCTCTGGTATGTTCCTTTAATTGAATATGTTTGAGCACCCATGCAGAGCGAGCTAGAGTTGTTGGAGGAAACCTTCATAGAGTCTATGCAGTTGGAGAAAGGAAGATGACGACTTTTTTGGGTGAAGAAGAAGGGTTTTGATAGAGAAGGCCCTCTCAAAAATTGTATTTGTCTTTCATCCAATGAAAAAAAAATGATATATGAAAAAAGGAACATGTAAAAAAAATAAAAAAATTCGATGTGGGTGAATAAAAAGAATATTGGATGCTAATGTGGGTGCTATCGTCGCTCAAGTTTGTGCATGGTCCCTGGTGTCTTCTAATTTGGTATTTTTCTGAAATAGGTGCTAAACAATTTATTTTTTATTGTATCATATTCATTCCCTCACCCCCAATGAAAATTGTATTACACGTTACTAGAGATAAGATGTGGTTGAAATTTCATCTTCAACCCCATAAAAACAATTTATATTGCAATAAAATGAAAACTGGGTGAAAAAACCATACAACATATAAAAAAATCAATTCACAAAATGATGTAAACTAAAACTATTCAAGTATAATAGCTAATCTAATCTAAGTCTTTGTTTCAACAACCCAAAATGATGTAAAATAAAACTATCGAAGTATAATAGCTAATCTAAGTCTTTGTTTAAAAAAAATTTAATTAATTAATTAATTAAAAAAAATCTTTGTTTCGACAATTTAGGTTCTCTTCTATCAATTGCAAGGTTCTCTACTGTCATTGCACAAAACATCAAATTCTAGTTGCTAAGAAGATTATCAGTCATTGATGTGCATCTGATGATGGAACTAAGAATAGAAGCAAAGAATGAGATTTCTTTTTCGGCGAAGCATAGAAGCAAGGTGAAAGAGTTTGGTATTTCTGTCGCCTTTAAGGAACTAAGATTTTCCATATTTGTTTTGCCAAAAAAGTTATTCTCTGAGATAGAGTTCTGACAGCATTAACAATTGTATTATCTGGTGAGGGGGAGCATTTTGGAATTGATCGAGCATCTTAAGATTTTCCGAAATGCTTTGATGAATATTTTGAAAGTCTATCTTATTCCAACGAGTGAGCCTGTGACTAATGTTTTTGATTTTCAGATGAAAGTTATGGGATGGAAAGCGACGATGGCGAGGAAGCCAAAAGGATTTGACATCTCAGATCCGGAACCCACATTTGAAAAAACTTAAAAGGTTTTGGGCCATGTGGGTTTTGTGGAGATCAAATTAATAGAAACAACTCTATGATCAGAAGCAAGAGTATGGATAGTGTTGGCAGTGGCTCAGGGGAATTGTGTCATCCAATCAATACTAACTAAAATCCTATCAAATTTTGCTTTGATCTTATTTATGTCATTCCATTTATTATTTCAAGTGAATTTGGAACCATTAAGAGGAAAGTCAATGAGGTTAAATTTGTCAATGAAATTGCACAAGAGATGGCAAGTGGCTCTGGTATGTTCCCCCTAGCTGAATATGTTTGAGCACCCATGCAGAGCGAGTTAGAGCTTATGGAAGAACCTTTCATAGAGTCTATGCAATTAGAGAAAGGAAGATGACGACTTTTTTGGGTGAAGAAGAAGGGTTTTGAGAGAGAAGGCCTTTCAAAAATTGTCTGTTTCTTTCTTCCAATGAAAAAAAAGAAATGAGGTTTTCACATTATATGTGGATATGAAAAAAAGGAACATGTAAAAAAAAAAAAAAAATCAATGTGGGTGAATAAAAAGAATATTGGATGCTAATGTGGGTGCTATCGTCGTTCAAGTTTGTGCATGGTCCCTGGTGTCTTCTAATTTGGTATTTTTCTCTCTGTTGTTGGTTTTTCTGAAATAGGTGCTAAACAGTTTATTTTTTATTGTGTCATATTCATTCCCTCACCCCCAATGAAAATTGTATTCCACGTTACTAGAGATAAGATGTGGTTGAAATTTCATCTACAACCCATAAAAACAATTTATATTGCAATAAAATGCAAACTCGGTGAGAAAACCATACAACATATACAAAAATCAATTCACAAAATGATGTAAACTAAAACTATTTAAGTATAATAGCTAATCTAAGTCTTTGTTTCAACAACCCAAAATGATGTAAACTAAAACCATCAATGTATAATAGCTAATCTAAAGGTTATCTCCTGTCAATTGCACAAAACATCAAATTCTAGTTGCTAAGAAGATTATCAGTCATTGATGTGCATCTGATGATGGTACCGAGGCTAGAGCGCTACGTGCAAATGAGGCACAAAAGTGTGGAAAGAAATGTTGAACTGTTCCAAAAACCATGAAATCCTTTCCTGCCCCTTTATCATTTGCAGAAGCATGTCAGTAATAAAATCACCTGGTGGCGGGGCTGCAGAACTAGAACCACCACCAGTCTCCGGATGAAACCTCCCGGTGTCTATCCGATCCTGCAATTGAAGTTGGCCCATTGTTGTCTGTCCCAACATCGTGGTTGAAGTATACTGGGTCGAACTCGGGACTGCTGAAGAAGTGCCCTGAAAGTCAAAGTTACACAAATTGATGTCAACCACCACATCAATTCTAAACAAAAACATGTCAAAAACTCAAAATAAAGCAAACCGGGACATTATATGCATGCATAAGCGCTGTTTAAGGCATAATCTCTGTTTTAGGTGATGGTGATTCAGAAAAAATCTAAACAGATATAAAGAATTATATGACCACACAAAATATTAAATTCAAAAGATAAATAAATCAAATTATAGATTCACTAATAAATGCAACAATATGCAACAGTAGATAAAATTCAAATACAACCAAGCACCTCGAGCTCACGATGTGATCAGGATCAGAGTCATGTGGTACTCTTCAAAATTTATAATTATGTAAGACATATTTGTGGACAATCTTAAGCCCATTTTGGAGTTGATCGAGCATCTTAAGATTTTCCGAAATGCTTTGATGAATATTTTGAAAGTCTATCTTATTCCAACGAGTGAGCCTGTGACTAGTGTTTTTGGTTTTTAGATGAAAGTTTTGGGATGGAAAGGGGCAATGGCGAGGAAGCCAAAAGGATTCTATCACATGCTGACATCTCAGATCCGGAGCCCACATTTGAAAAAACTTAAAAGATTTTGGGCCATGTAGGTTTGTGGAGATCAAATTAATAGAAACAACTCTATGGTTAGAAACAAAAGTATGGATAGTGTTGGCAGTGACTCAGGGGAATTGTGTCATTCAATCAATACTAACTAAAATCCTATCAAATTTTGCTTTAATCTTATTTATGTCTTTCCATTTATTATTCCAAGTGAATTTGAAACCATTGAGAGCAAAGTCAATGAGGTCAAATTTGTCAATGAAATTGCACAAGATATGACAAGTGGCTCTGGTATGTTCCTTTAATTGAATATGTTTGAGCACCCATGCAGAGCGAGCTAGAGTTGTTGGAGGAAACCTTCATAGAGTCTATGCAGTTGGAGAAAGGAAGATGACGACTTTTTTGGGTGAAGAAGAAGGGTTTTGATAGAGAAGGCCCTCTCAAAAATTGTATTTGTCTTTCATCCAATGAAAAAAAATGATATATGAAAAAAGGAACATGTAAAAAAAAATAAAAAAATTCGATGTGGGTGAATAAAAAGAATATTGGATGCTAATGTGGGTGCTATCGTCGCTCAAGTTTGTGCATGGTCCCTGGTGTCTTCTAATTTGGTATTTTTCTGAAATAGGTGCTAAACAATTTATTTTTTATTGTATCATATTCATTCCCTCACCCCCAATGAAAATTGTATTACACGTTACTAGAGATAAGATGTGGTTGAAATTTCATCTTCAACCCCATAAAAACAATTTATATTGCAATAAAATGAAAACTGGGTGAAAAAACCATACAACATATAAAAAAATCAATTCACAAAATGATGTAAACTAAAACTATTCAAGTATAATAGCTAATCTAATCTAAGTCTTTGTTTCAACAACCCAAAATGATGTAAAATAAAACTATCGAAGTATAATAGCTAATCTAAGTCTTTGTTTAAAAAAAATTTAATTAATTAATTAATTAAAAAAAATCTTTGTTTCGACAATTTAGGTTCTCTTCTATCAATTGCAAGGTTCTCTACTGTCATTGCACAAAACATCAAATTTTAGTTGCTAAGAAGATTATCAGTCATTGATGTGCATCTGATGATGGAACTAAGAATAGAAGCAAAGAATGAGATTTCTTTTTCGGCGAAGCATAGAAGCAAGGTGAAAGAGTTTGGTATTTCTGTCGCCTTTAAGGAACTAAGATTTTCCATATTTGTTTTGCCAAAAAAGTTATTCTCTGAGATAGAGTTCTGACAGCATTAACAATTGTATTATCTGGTGAGGGGGAGCATTTTGGAATTGATCGAGCATCTTAAGATTTTCCGAAATGCTTTGATGAATATTTTGAAAGTCTATCTTATTCCAACGAGTGAGCCTGTGACTAATGTTTTTGATTTTCAGATGAAAGTTATGGGATGGAAAGCGACGATGGCGAGGAAGCCAAAAGGATTTGACATCTCAGATCCGGAACCCACATTTGAAAAAACTTAAAAGGTTTTGGGCCATGTGGGTTTTGTGGAGATCAAATTAATAGAAACAACTCTATGATCAGAAGCAAGAGTATGGATAGTGTTGGCAGTGGCTCAGGGGAATTGTGTCATCCAATCAATACTAACTAAAATCCTATCAAATTTTGCTTTGATCTTATTTATGTCATTCCATTTATTATTTCAAGTGAATTTGGAACCATTAAGAGGAAAGTCAATGAGGTTAAATTTGTCAATGAAATTGCACAAGAGATGGCAAGTGGCTCTGGTATGTTCCCCCTAGCTGAATATGTTTGAGCACCCATGCAGAGCGAGTTAGAGCTTATAGAAGAACCTTTCATAGAGTCTATGCAATTAGAGAAAGGAAGATGACGACTTTTTTGGGTGAAGAAGAAGGGTTTTGAGAGAGAAGGCCTTTCAAAAATTGTCTGTTTCTTTCTTCCAATGAAAAAAAAGAAATGAGGTTTTCACATTATATGTGGATATGAAAAAAAGGAACATGTAAAAAAAAAAAAAAAATCAATGTGGGTGAATAAAAAGAATATTGGATGCTAATGTGGGTGCTATCGTCGTTCAAGTTTGTGCATGGTCCCTGGTGTCTTCTAATTTGGTATTTTTCTCTCTGTTGTTGGTTTTTCTGAAATAGGTGCTAAACAGTTTATTTTTTATTGTGTCATATTCATTCCCTCACCCCCAATGAAAATTGTATTCCACGTTACTAGAGATAAGATGTGGTTGAAATTTCATCTACAACCCATAAAAACAATTTATATTGCAATAAAATGCAAACTCGGTGAGAAAACCATACAACATATACAAAAATCAATTCACAAAATGATGTAAACTAAAACTATTTAAGTATAATAGCTAATCTAAGTCTTTGTTTCAACAACCCAAAATGATGTAAACTAAAACCATCAATGTATAATAGCTAATCTAAAGGTTATCTCCTGTCAATTGCACAAAACATCAAATTCTAGTTGCTAAGAAGATTATCAGTCATTGATGTGCATCTGATGATGGTACCGAGGCTAGAGCGCTACGTGCAAATGAGGCACAAAAGTGTGGAAAGAAATGTTGAACTGTTCCAAAAACCATGAAATCCTTTCCTGCCCCTTTATCATTTGCAGAAGCATGTCAGTAATAAAATCACCTGGTGGCGGGGCTGCAGAACTAGAACCACCACCAGTCTCCGGATGAAACCTCCCGGTGTCTATCCGATCCTGCAATTGAAGTTGGCCCATTGTTGTCTGTCCCAACATCGTGGTTGAAGTATACTGGGTCGAACTCGGGACTGCTGAAGAAGTGCCCTGAAAGTCAAAGTTACACAAATTGATGTCAACCACCACATCAATTCTAAACAAAAACATGTCAAAAACTCAAAATAAAGCAAACCGGGACATTATATGCATGCATAAGCGCTGTTTAAGGCATAATCTCTGTTTTAGGTGATGGTGATTCAGAAAAAATCTAAACAGATATAAAGAATTATATGACCACACAAAATATTAAATTCAAAAGATAAATAAATCAAATTATAGATTCACTAATAAATGCAACAATATGCAACAGTAGATAAAATTCAAATACAACCAAGCACCTCGAGCTCACGATGTGATCAGGATCAGAGTCATGTGGTACTCTTCAAAATTTATAATTATGTAAGACATATTTGTGGACAATCTTAAGCCCATTTTGGAGTTGATCGAGCATCTTAAGATTTTCCGAAATGCTTTGATGAATATTTTGAAAGTCTATCTTATTCCAACGAGTGAGCCTGTGACTAGTGTTTTTGGTTTTTAGATGAAAGTTTTGGGATGGAAAGGGGCAATGGCGAGGAAGCCAAAAGGATTCTATCACATGCTGACATCTCAGATCCGGAGCCCACATTTGAAAAAACTTAAAAGATTTTGGGCCATGTAGGTTTGTGGAGATCAAATTAATAGAAACAACTCTATGGTTAGAAACAAAAGTATGGATAGTGTTGGCAGTGACTCAGGGGAATTGTGTCATTCAATCAATACTAACTAAAATCCTATCAAATTTTGCTTTAATCTTATTTATGTCTTTCCATTTATTATTCCAAGTGAATTTGAAACCATTGAGAGCAAAGTCAATGAGGTCAAATTTGTCAATGAAATTGCACAAGATATGACAAGTGGCTCTGGTATGTTCCTTTAATTGAATATGTTTGAGCACCCATGCAGAGCGAGCTAGAGTTGTTGGAGGAAACCTTCATAGAGTCTATGCAGTTGGAGAAAGGAAGATGACGACTTTTTTGGGTGAAGAAGAAGGGTTTTGATAGAGAAGGCCCTCTCAAAAATTGTATTTGTCTTTCATCCAATGAAAAAAAAATGATATATGAAAAAAGGAACATGTAAAAAAAAATAAAAAAATTCGATGTGGGTGAATAAAAAGAATATTGGATGCTAATGTGGGTGCTATCGTCGCTCAAGTTTGTGCATGGTCCCTGGTGTCTTCTAATTTGGTATTTTTCTGAAATAGGTGCTAAACAATTTATTTTTTATTGTATCATATTCATTCCCTCACCCCCAATGAAAATTGTATTACACGTTACTAGAGATAAGATGTGGTTGAAATTTCATCTTCAACCCCATAAAAACAATTTATATTGCAATAAAATGAAAACTGGGTGAAAAAACCATACAACATATAAAAAAATCAATTCACAAAATGATGTAAACTAAAACTATTCAAGTATAATAGCTAATCTAATCTAAGTCTTTGTTTCAACAACCCAAAATGATGTAAAATAAAACTATCGAAGTATAATAGCTAATCTAAGTCTTTGTTTAAAAAAAATTTAATTAATTAATTAATTAAAAAAATCTTTGTTTCGACAATTTAGGTTCTCTTCTATCAATTGCAAGGTTCTCTACTGTCATTGCACAAAACATCAAATTCTAGTTGCTAAGAAGATTATCAGTCATTGATGTGCATCTGATGATGGAACTAAGAATAGAAGCAAAGAATGAGATTTCTTTTTCGGCGAAGCATAGAAGCAAGGTGAAAGAGTTTGGTATTTCTGTCGCCTTTAAGGAACTAAGATTTTCCATATTTGTTTTGCCAAAAAAGTTATTCTCTGAGATAGAGTTCTGACAGCATTAACAATTGTATTATCTGGTGAGGGGGAGCATTTTGGAATTGATCGAGCATCTTAAGATTTTCCGAAATGCTTTGATGAATATTTTGAAAGTCTATCTTATTCCAACGAGTGAGCCTGTGACTAATGTTTTTGATTTTCAGATGAAAGTTATGGGATGGAAAGCGACGATGGCGAGGAAGCCAAAAGGATTTGACATCTCAGATCCGGAACCCACATTTGAAAAAACTTAAAAGGTTTTGGGCCATGTGGGTTTTGTGGAGATCAAATTAATAGAAACAACTCTATGATCAGAAGCAAGAGTATGGATAGTGTTGGCAGTGGCTCAGGGGAATTGTGTCATCCAATCAATACTAACTAAAATCCTATCAAATTTTGCTTTGATCTTATTTATGTCATTCCATTTATTATTTCAAGTGAATTTGGAACCATTAAGAGGAAAGTCAATGAGGTTAAATTTGTCAATGAAATTGCACAAGAGATGGCAAGTGGCTCTGGTATGTTCCCCCTAGCTGAATATGTTTGAGCACCCATGCAGAGCGAGTTAGAGCTTATAGAAGAACCTTTCATAGAGTCTATGCAATTAGAGAAAGGAAGATGACGACTTTTTTGGGTGAAGAAGAAGGGTTTTGAGAGAGAAGGCCTTTCAAAAATTGTCTGTTTCTTTCTTCCAATGAAAAAAAAGAAATGAGGTTTTCACATTATATGTGGATATGAAAAAAAGGAACATGTAAAAAAAAAAAAAAAAATCAATGTGGGTGAATAAAAAGAATATTGGATGCTAATGTGGGTGCTATCGTCGTTCAAGTTTGTGCATGGTCCCTGGTGTCTTCTAATTTGGTATTTTTCTCTCTGTTGTTGGTTTTTCTGAAATAGGTGCTAAACAGTTTATTTTTTATTGTGTCATATTCATTCCCTCACCCCCAATGAAAATTGTATTCCACGTTACTAGAGATAAGATGTGGTTGAAATTTCATCTACAACCCATAAAAACAATTTATATTGCAATAAAATGCAAACTCGGTGAGAAAACCATACAACATATACAAAAATCAATTCACAAAATGATGTAAACTAAAACTATTTAAGTATAATAGCTAATCTAAGTCTTTGTTTCAACAACCCAAAATGATGTAAACTAAAACCATCAATGTATAATAGCTAATCTAAAGGTTATCTCCTGTCAATTGCACAAAACATCAAATTCTAGTTGCTAAGAAGATTATCAGTCATTGATGTGCATCTGATGATGGTACCGAGGCTAGAGCGCTACGTGCAAATGAGGCACAAAAGTGTGGAAAGAAATGTTGAACTGTTCCAAAAACCATGAAATCCTTTCCTGCCCCTTTATCATTTGCAGAAGCATGTCAGTAATAAAATCACCTGGTGGCGGGGCTGCAGAACTAGAACCACCACCAGTCTCCGGATGAAACCTCCCGGTGTCTATCCGATCCTGCAATTGAAGTTGGCCCATTGTTGTCTGTCCCAACATCGTGGTTGAAGTATACTGGGTCGAACTCGGGACTGCTGAAGAAGTGCCCTGAAAGTCAAAGTTACACAAATTGATGTCAACCACCACATCAATTCTAAACAAAAACATGTCAAAAACTCAAAATAAAGCAAACCGGGACATTATATGCATGCATAAGCGCTGTTTAAGGCATAATCTCTGTTTTAGGTGATGGTGATTCAGAAAAAATCTAAACAGATATAAAGAATTATATGACCACACAAAATATTAAATTCAAAAGATAAATAAATCAAATTATAGATTCACTAATAAATGCAACAATATGCAACAGTAGATAAAATTCAAATACAACCAAGCACCTCGAGCTCACGATGTGATCAGGATCAGAGTCATGTGGTACTCTTCAAAATTTATAATTATGTAAGACATATTTGTGGACAATCTTAAGCCCATTTTGGAGTTGATCGAGCATCTTAAGATTTTCCGAAATGCTTTGATGAATATTTTGAAAGTCTATCTTATTCCAACGAGTGAGCCTGTGACTAGTGTTTTTGGTTTTTAGATGAAAGTTTTGGGATGGAAAGGGGCAATGGCGAGGAAGCCAAAAGGATTCTATCACATGCTGACATCTCAGATCCGGAGCCCACATTTGAAAAAACTTAAAAGATTTTGGGCCATGTAGGTTTGTGGAGATCAAATTAATAGAAACAACTCTATGGTTAGAAACAAAAGTATGGATAGTGTTGGCAGTGACTCAGGGGAATTGTGTCATTCAATCAATACTAACTAAAATCCTATCAAATTTTGCTTTAATCTTATTTATGTCTTTCCATTTATTATTCCAAGTGAATTTGAAACCATTGAGAGCAAAGTCAATGAGGTCAAATTTGTCAATGAAATTGCACAAGAGATGACAAGTGGTTTGATGCGGATTTAACTAACCTAAATAAATAGGTTAATTCAGCCCACTTGTAATAACCGCCCCGCATATTTGTTTATCATTTTTTTAAAGCCATCCCCGCCCCGGGCGGATAGGCGGATATTCGCCCTCCCCCATTTAACCCAAAAAAAAAAGAACTGATTTGAGATCTGAGAAAAAGAAGAATGGAGAAGATCCGCCCCGCAACCTCTAGCAATCAGTCTCGGGTTCGTTAACCCCATAGGTTAGTTTTTCTTTCATGTATCGGTGAGTGAAGAGAGTACATAACAAAAAACAATTTTGTTTTATTTCATGATGTACATTTGAAAGTAAACACGCTATTCCCTTTCTACAACTGATCAAGAACTTTCAATCAACAAACAACTCAAGTAGATATTTCTAGCCATTGGAGCAACTCTGATGTAATACCAATCTAGATCATAAGGGGCAAGCAACTCGAATGTAGCAGTTTTGACGACATACGTCCAGTGAGAAAGCTTCATCTTGCCGAATCTCTTGATATGCGCCGCATAGGCCTTGACGAACTCATGAGGTCCTTCACAGTCTTCGCAGTAGCCATGGTTACAAGCTTCGATCGAGTTTCTTTATCGCTCTTGCGGTATGAAAGAGAGAAACTGAACTTTAGGGTTACAGATCTCACCTCACCTCCTCACTCTCTATTGTTTAGACTAATTTTGTTCTCAATATCAGTAACACCATAACTCGAATTGCGTTCTTCACGTTCTTGCCTGATCTTGTTTTATCGACATGGTGGATCTCGCTTGATCTTGTCTGATCTTGCCCGATCTTGCTTGATCAGGCCTGATCTCATTCAAACCTCAACAGATCAGGCCTCAACAGCGATAGAGGGGTATGAGGAAGATGAAGGGAAGGAGAACAAGAAGGGAAGATGAAGGCCTCAACAAATCCGTCTTTGCTTTTGCTTTTCTCTGGTGAGAACCGAAAAGAAGTGAAGTGAAAGTGAGTGATGTGAAAGTGAGTGACAGAGAGGTGAGGGGCAGATATAATGAGATGCGGTGATTCTAAAGGTGCAAGGGTATTTTTTGTAATATCCTAATGAGATGTAGTTTTTTTATAAAGGGGCAAGGGTATTTTTGTAATATCAACACTTAAACGGATATCTGTGGGGCGGATATGGCCAAATCTGTATTCGCCCCGAATAGTTGTTGGATGTTGTTTGGATATCCGTGAAAATTCGCCCCACTGCCATCCCTATCTCTCAGCCTATAAATACTATCGAACTCTGAATTAATTTAATATCGAAATACATTTTCACAATTCAGTCTTTCAATTATAAAAGAGTTTTTTGTTTTATTGAAAAATGCAATAGCTTTCAGAGTTCTATTTTTAAGAGTTTTGTTTGGCTTTCAAAGTTTTACTTGAAAGAGAGTTTTATTTTTACTAAACAATTCATATTTCATAGAGTTTCTTTTATTCGTTGATTTCGTGATTCCGAGCAATAGAAAGTTAAGGGTGAACAGAATTTCATTCGTCAACAGTGCATGTGATTGAACGAGACAGATACAGAATTCTAGGCTGTTTTATCTTGGGCACGACGGGGCTTTCAGATTGCTTGCACAATTTTGGACAGAGTCGTGAAATGTCTTAAAGAGAGCAACCTAGTCCGCGTCTCAACCTAAGAACATTGATAACTTCGTTTGTGTATTAATTTGCAGCATTTATATTTCCAACAATTTGAGATTCAACTGATTCTTGAGATTCAGTTGTTTCAACCTGAGAAATGAGCTGTGGTGAACTTGAATAAAAATGTCCTCCATTGGTGTCTTCGAGACGAAGGATCGACCGAGCAAATCTAGCAACTGTTACATTGAAAGAATGATAAGGATAAGAGGATAAAACCCACCACCTTCATTCCCTACATATACATGCTCTTGTTCTTCTCAATGTTATCCCATCCCATTTTGGGCTCAAAAGCAACCATAGAGAAAGATAGAGTTTTAGAGAGAAAAAGTGAGATTTCTCCTAAATATTCTTTCCTTTTATTAGAGAGAGTGTAGTCTCCTTTCTATTACAAGAGAGAGTATTGTCAATTGTGCTCTCCTTATTTAAAGAAAAACTGTTATAATTCTTTTCCTATAGTGAAATCCTTCTATAATTTGCCAAAATTTTCAATTTTCTCATTTCTACTTTAGTTGTAATTGTGTGCCCCGGACCACAACGCACTAACAGTGGTATCAGAGCGCCAAGTTTATAGCTGATTTTGGTGCTACCATTAGATCCAGTTAGTGGAAAAGAGGCATCTTCAATAATGGCTACGAAGTGCGAAATAGAGTAGTTCAATGGAATAATTTCTCATTATGGAAAATGAGAATAAAAGCAGTTTTGAGGAAAGATAACTGCTTGGCGGCAATTGGACATAGGCCCAATGAGATCACTGACGATGGCAAGTGGAACGAGATGAATGGTAATGATATTGCTAATCTGCACCTAGCACTAGCCGATGGAGTATTATCAAGTGTTGTGGAGAAAAAGACAGCAAAAGAGATATGGGATACTCTGACAAAATAGCTACACAACAAAAATTTCTTGAGAAGAAAACTTTACACCTTTCGGATGATGAAGTCAACTATGGTGACTGACCACATCAACACCCTCAACACTATTTTCACAGCTCACAGCAATGGGGCATAACATAGATACGGGTGAACGTGCTGAAATTCTACTTCAAAGTCTACCTGATTCGTATGATCAACTCATCATCAACTTAACCAAGAACATTGAAGTTCTAGTCTTCGATGATATTGCAGTTGCGATTCTTGAAGAAGAATGTCGGCGCAAGAGCAAAGAAGATAGACTGGGAGGCTCACAGCAAGCCGTTGACAATGATGAGAAGAAAATCAAAGGAACGTGGCCCCAGTGGGAATCAAAATCAGAGTAGATCAAAATCCAAAATTAAGAAGAATGTCAAGTGTCATCTTTGTGGCAAGAAAGGACACTACAAAAGGGAGTGTTGGCATCTCAAGAAGAATGAAGAAGCCAAAGGAAAAGGTCATGAGTCGTCAAAAGCTCAGGGTTGTTTAACAAGCACCTCAGATGATGATGAAATTTTATACAGTAAGGCAACAACAATTACTGAAGGTAGAAGAAGATTCACTTATGTCTGGCTTATGGGACTCAGGAACAACATGGCACATGACTCCCCGAAGAGAATGGTTTTATCAATATGAACCTATCTCAGGAGGATCTGTGTTCATGGGAGACGATCATGCCTTGGAGATTGCTGGTATTGGTACCATCAAATTAAAGATGTGTGATGGTACGGTTCGCACCATCCAGGAGGTACAACATGTGAAAGGCCTGAAGAAAAATCTATTGTCTTTGGGACAATTAGATAATAGTGGGTATAAAAACCATAATCAAGATGGGATCATGAAAATAGTTAAGGGCGCGCTTGTAATGATGAAAGCGAAAAAGATATCTGCAAATTTGTACATGTTTAAAGGAGACACACAACAAGAAGAAGAAGCATCCACTGCGTTGGTGATGCGAGTTTTAACTAACATAAATTAACAGGTTAATTTAACCCACTTGTAATAACCGCAAGTGCACGGTGCCTAACTGGTAGACAACGGCAAGTACGGGTCGATCCCACGAGGAAGGTGGATGTTATTGAAATTTAGAATTTAATTAAACTAATTTAAATGGAAAATGGGGTTATAGCATTTTTAAAACTAAACTAAAAATAAATTAAAAATAAAATAAGATATAGATGAAATGGATTTTTGTGGCTTGGACTCACCAATGAATTAGCAAAATTATTGAAATCTAAATTACTGAATTTAAAAACGAGAAGCGTTAGGGATGAGAATCCCTTGCTTACACCGAATATGTGATCGTTAAAATCCAATTAAACTTATACCATGTTTCTATCAAACATTAACAAATTATTTCAAGCAAATACGCTCTTACAAAGTATTAAGTGTCTTTTTAGGGCACACTTAATCAAAGTTTAAGCTTAATATTTTTAGCACATGCTTTGAATATTAATAAATGGTAATTCTAACTACCAAACATATCAAGTTTAATTTCTCGAACATGCAAGGTGAAAGCAATTTATCAAAATTCAGAAATAAATTGTAATTAACAATTAAGCACACAATTCAGTAAAATAAATCAAAATAACTTATACAACCCATTTAGTTTATCACAAGCTCGATGTGGTGGCACTCAGCAGATCAGCAGGTGGTTGTGCACAAATCCCGAGGAAATGATCCCAAAAAGCTCTGTGGTGGTACAAAGCAAAATCGGGGGTGTGAATAGCCAAAAACATATTTTGACTCATTCTCCCGCCTCTGCTACAGTAGCCGCTCGCTCCGGTCGTCTTCTCCAGCGCGACAGCGGCTCTCGCGGTGATTTTCTTCGCTCCTCGCGACCGTCCTCGAATCCAAATTGCTTCCAGAACCTGCAAAAGATGAACAAAGGTGAGGAAACACCAAATAAAACAGCAAAAAAACAAACAGAAATCGGGAAGAATACTCCCCTGTTTTCGCTGTCGCGGTGGTCTATGCCGCCTGCTGAAGCGTCGCTTGCGACGATGGTCGTGAGAAAGGAATGCGGGAAGGAGCTCGAGATGAAGAGAGGCCGAGAGAGGAGGAGAACAGGCTCTGTCGCGAGGCGAAACAGAGTCGCGGTGCGGCTCTATTTCGCGGCGTGGTTGCGGTGGTTCTGTCACGGCTTTTCGTGGTCTGTTGTGGTGGTGGGACTCGTGCGGAGATGGTGGCGGTTGTGTGGACAGGGGAGAGGAACAGAGAGTGGTGGTGGAGTGAAAATTGGACGTGAAACAGGGTTGTCACACCCCTGTTTCACGGTGGTGACGGTGGCTGTGTGCTGAGTGAGTGGAGTGAGTGAGAAATGGATGAGTGGTGAGGGTGATTGTGAATCACCTTTGAGAGAGGGGCTCCTTTGAGGAAATCTCCATTGAGGAAGAGGTTTTGATTTCTAATTATCTTCTTTTCCCTTCTCTTCCTCCCTCTTCTTCTCACCCTATTCTCCTCTATTTATAGAAAATAATAGGGATGAAATGAGGAAATGATTCATCAATGAGGGTAGGAGAAGGAGTGGGCTTAGGTTTGGGTTTAGGGTATGGATTGGGTTTAGGTTATGAATTAGGTTTCGAGTTTAGGTTATTGATTGGGTTTAGGTTATGAATTAGGTTTTGGGTTTAGGTTATGAATTAGGTTTCGGGTTTAGGTTATGGATTGGGTTTCGGGTTTAGGTTTATGACTGCTTTATACCACCGTTGGAATCGACTAGTTGCCGTTCCTTAACTTGTCGCTTTAATGTGATTTCATCGTTTACGCTCGAATTCCTACAAAGACATGAAAACGAAATAATTACTATAAATATAATAATCGAAACACTAACATGTATAAATTAAGGGATATATTATGTAATAATTATGTGAATATCAGTTGGCAAGTTCAACAGAAGAATTAACAATGATGTGGCACTGTAAGCTTGGCCACATGTCAGAATGAGGTTTGAAGATTATTTCTGAACAAAAGCTTCTTCCGATGCTCAAAAAGATTTCATTACCCTTTTGTGAGCATTGTGTTACTAGTAAGCAACACGGATTGAAATTCAACAGTTTTTCTGCTAGAAGCAAAGCTATCTTAGAACCGATTCACTCTGATGTTTGGCAAGTCTTAGTTTTGTCCCTATGAGGAGTAAAATACTTTGTGTCTTTTATTGACGATTACTCCAGGAAATGTTGGGTGTATCCAATTAAGAGGAAGGCAAACATATTTTTAGTTTTCAAAATATTTAAGTGGAGCTTGAATCTGAGAAGAAGATCAAGTGTTTAAGGACAGACAATGGAGGAGAATATACTGGTGTTGAATTTGATAGCTTCTGTCAACAAAAAGGTATCAAAAGGCAGCTCACGGTGGCATACACTCCACAACAAAATGGAGTAGCAAAGTGGATGAACAAAACTTTGTTAGAACGGACAAGAGCAATGTTGAGAACTGCGGGGATGGCCAAGTCATTTTGGACAGAAGCAGTCAAGACCGCCTGTTATGTGATCAATCATTCACCATCAACCGCAATGGATTTGAAAACGCCGATGGAGATGTGGATTGGTAAGCCAACTGATTATTCTCACTTACATACTTTTGGAAGTCCTGTTTATGTTATGTACAACGCCCAATAAACATCAAAGCTAGATCCAAAATCTAGAAAATGTATTTTCTTAGGGTATGCTGATGGAGTCAAGGGGTATCGCTTGTGGGATCCCATTGCTCGCAAGGTGTTAATCAGCAGGGATGTTGTATTTGTAGAATATAAGGTACAAGAAAAAGAAAATGATAGCACTTCAAAAGAGAAACCATAAACTACTGTAGTTCAAGTTGAAGAAAGACAATAATAAGAAGTTCCAAATTCTTCTAAAGCGGCATCAGAGTACGAAGAACAAGAACAAGCTAAGTTTGCAACTCGACAAGTTTGATGGTCAACTCGGGAGATAAGATAACCAACTTGGCACTCAGAGTACATCATGGAGGGAAATGTTGCATATTGTCTACTAACAGAGGATGGAGAGCTGTCAACTTTCCATGAGGCTACAAAAAGCCAAGAAGTTGCTCTGTGGAAAGTAGCAATGCAAGAAGAAATTGAAGCTCTCCATAAAAACAAAACATGGGATCTTGTTCCACTACCACGAGGAAGGAAGGCCATCGGAAACAAATGGGTTTACAAGATCAAACGAGATGACAATGACCAAGTGAAGCGGTATCGTGCTAGATTGGTGGTGAAAGGATTTGCTCAGAAATAAGGCATAAGCTTCAACGAAACATTCTCTCCTGTTGTTCGACTCACAACGGTTCGAGTAGTCCTAGCGATGTGTGCTACATTTGACTTGTACTTAGACCAGTTGGACGTGAAAACAACATTTCTTCATGGAGAACTTGAAGAAGAGATTTACATGCTCCAACCAAAAGGTTTTGAAGAAAAAGGAAAAGAGAACTTGGTTTGCAGGTTGAGCAAATCTCTATACGGTCTCAAATAGGCGCCGAGATGTTGGTATAAGAGATTTGATTCCTTCATCATGAACCTTGGATACAACATACATAGTTCAGATCCTTGTGCTTACTACAAGAAATTTGCTGATGGTAATTTCATTATTCTGTTGTTGTATGTTGACGGCATGTTGGTAGCAGGCCCCAACAAAAATCATATTACAGACTTAAAAGCACAGTTGGCTAGGGAGTTTGAAATGAAGGACCTGGGACCAGCAAACAAGATTCTAGGGATGCAAATTCATTGAGACAAAAATAATAGGAAGATTTGGCTTTCTCAGAAAAAACTACTTGAAGAAAATCTTGCGACGTTTCAACATGCAAGATTGTAAGCCAATTCCTACGCCTCTTCCTATTAATTTCAAGTTATCCTCAAGTATGAGTTCTAGCAACGAAGCAGAGAGGATGGAAATGTCTCGAGTATCGTATGCATCAATAGTGGGTATTTGAATGTTCGCTATGGTTTGCACAAGACCAGACATTGCACAAGCAGTGGGAGTGGTTAGTCGATACATGGCGAATCCTGGTAAAGAGCATTGGAGTACTGTAAAGAGGATCCTGAGATATGTCAAGGGTACCTCAAATGCTGCATTATGTTATGGAGGATTAGACTTTACTGCCAGAGGCTATGTTGATTCAGATTATGCAGGTGACCTTGACAAGAGCAATTCCACCTTAGGACTTGGTGTCGATCCTCTGTTGGCCTAGTAGATACATAAGCGGCATGGAAATGACAAGTATAGAAAAAATAGAAGGATTACAAAAGTGACTTTAAGTGGGAGATATGTGGCAGTAAAGCCATTTTTGTGGGGTCAAAGTTGTCAACAAGAGAATAAGAGGATAAAGATAAGGATAAGGATAAGAGGATAATGATAAAAGGATAAACCCACCACCTCCATTTCCTATATATACATGCTCTTGTTCTTCTCTATGTTATCTTATCCCATTTTGGGCTCAAAAGCAACCATAGAGAAAGAGAAACTTTTAGAGAGAAAAAGTGAGATTTCTCCTAAATATTGTATTTCCTTTTATTAGAGAGAGTGTAGTCTCCTTTCTATTATAAGAGGGAGTATTGCCAATTGTGCTCTCCTTATTTTAAAGAAAAACTATTGTAATCCTTTTGCTATAGTGAAATCCTTCTACAATTTGCCAAAATTTTCATTTTTCTCATTTCTACTTCAGTTGTAATTGTGTGCCCCGGACCACAACGCACTAACAGGAGCGGGACTAACATCCTGTGAGGAATATAAGTGATTAGATATGTCTTAACAAGCAACGAGGCCTTTTGCGAGCATTTGAAAATATTGAGCTCCGTTCGTAAAAAAAAAACCCATACCCGGGCGATGGCGGGTGTCTAAATTGTGGACAATATTGTTGCTCAAGACATATCATGTAATGGTAGTGCCAGGGGGCTTCACTGCTTCGCCCTCGAGCACAACAAATAAGAGGTTAGACAATGATTTGAAGCTAACGTCTGAATTAACAAAACGAATAAAATGTACATATTTCATGAGTATGTCCCTGCAGTTCTCTGATGATCATACAAGAGGCTGTAGAAAGTAACAAATTTGATATCTCATGAAAACTTGTTGCAACGTATGAGAAAGATTGAAGTGGCAGAAGGTGGCTTACTTCCTTTATACCATGACTAATAGTCTCCTTTTTAATAGCATCTGGTACCAGCTGTAGGTTTTAAGGTCACGTAATCACAAACCTATTCCCTTCTTTCACAATATTTGGCATTCTTCGAGCAAGTTTTTCATAAAAGATGCTTATTTCCTCTACCATAGTCATCCGACGTCCACAATCATCACATACTCTAGGAAACATACTTAACAATAAAATGCCATTTTTGTTATTACAAGAGAAGCACGTATAAATCAAATCCCTCATTGACGTACAAAAGATCGGAGCAGATTACTAATGATGGTATGTCCATTATGGGAGAGAGTAACATGGTCTTACATGCCTTTGTTCTCATATATTCTTCACTGAAATCATCGACGCTCTCATACAACCAACTCATGCCACGCATTTCTTCTTTTCCAGCGAAAGTGCCTACTGGCAAGAGGAGGTAGCTGAGGATAGCATTCACAAAATCTGAACCCGCCTCGTAGTGGATAAATTTTCCGATTTGTTTATCAACCATTAATCTCCAAATTGATCTTCCCGTGATCGTCATCCATTTCCAAACTGATCTTGTCATGAACATCCAGTATGTTACACAACGCAAATGATTCCCTAAAAGTCCCACCAGAACTAGATCAATAAACCCCTAATCTTGAGTGTTAACTCAAACAAATATATCAAATAACCTTATAATATGAATTTAAAAAAAAAATCAATAAAGATCCAATTGGTATTAACATATATACATAAAGATCCAATTGCAACAATTCGAAGTTTTCAAGAGAAAGTGTAAGCAAACAATGAGTGTTCAAGAAATGGAAAAACATGAAACTAGGAAATAAGTCGATTACAAGATAAGAGAAAAGGTCGAGATGTAAGTACCTATAATCAACAATGTCACGCCTCGGTTTTTTTTGAGAAAAACGAAATCCTAATATCCGCTTCCCCAAAATTTGATACTTGAAAATTCAATAAAAACAGAAACAATTAGCAGCAACAACTCAAACATAGTTTGGATAAATTTAAACAAACTAAGAATTATCTAACTAGGAAAAACTGACATTGCTAGCCCCACTATCGGAACTCCAGTAACGCTGCTAAAAAAATCTCTAAACTTGAAAGGCTAGTCAGCTACATTCCCAAAGGAATGTATCCAAAAAGCAAAAACTCACTTGGGTCAGCAATAAAACTGGTGTGAGTAATCCTCATCTCAAAAATCAACACATCAGCCAGTGATAACATAAAATTTAAACACAAACCATGAACAATCACACAAATAGGTTGTTCCTCAATGAAGCAAAGGTGTCATGCAAGAAAATTACAATTCAATAATGTAGTTCCTCAATGAGGCAATCACATCATCATCCTAATAAGTAAATATGTATTTACTTGTACTTGCGTGACTATGACAAGTCTGCAGAAATATTAGTGGACTTGTCATCTTGCATGAAAATGGTTAGAAACGATACGAATATGACTTCTCAAATAGTTGATATTTTATCAATTAAAACAATTGTGACCATAAATTATTTGACTTGATTATATTATCCAGCTTTAACGAATTTATTCATTTTAACGGATTGATCACTGAGACGCTACCACATTTGCACCACATTCGTGTCGAACATACATAATCGTATGCCTCTCTCATATAAAGGAGAACTTTTTCGACATCCATGCCCAAGTGGGGATACATCACGTACAGGCATGCATCACCGGATACTCCTAATTATGAGTAATAAAAGCCACTATTAGGCTATCAATGCGCATAAAGTCACGTCGCATTTTTTATAGATAAATATCAAGCATATTTTAGTCATTCCAAAACCACGACCTTTCCGCAAGACTAACCCGAAAGTTATTATAGTTTCTCTATAAGAAATGGGTGCCCCATATCTGCAAGACAATCCACAGATATTTAGTTTATCTATAAGAAAAGGGAAAATAATAAACAAAAAGAGGTGTGGTAGTTCTCAGTGATACAATTCCAGATGATTAAATTTTCAGGAATCAAAATTTATCAATATCATTTATTTTTATATTTTAGTTTTCTCTCACAGTGACACTTTGTCATTTATAAATCGATTCACCACAATCTCCACCCATACTTTTAGGAAAACATAGTATTTTTGTAAACAAAATTTATATAGCAAAGTCGGGATTAAACCCATTCAATAAGAGGATTGAAGTTTCCACAAGTATGGTAATACCACACTTTCAATCATAGCTCCTTATTGAGTCTAATTCAAGCTATAAAATAAAATATCATTACTTAATAACACTGTTAACCATAAAATAAAACACACACACACACACAAACCATACTCCGATTCTCATTATCACACATTACTGCATATAGCAAAGGAGTTCAAAGAGTTGCATTAAAATCAAGGATCCCCACTTAGATAGAAGTATGACAACACTTGGCCAACGCTAACCAGAAGGCAATAGTTCAGTTCAAATCACACACATCATAAAGTCTAGGGTTTGAATAATTCTTTTTCAATAATAGCAAAGAGAATACTAAAAATCATTTGTTTGAACAATGCACACGAAACAAAATATAGTGAAACATAGTCTTAGCTAAGAATAGACATGTGGTACACCCAAATTTAAAATAGAATGTGAGCAAAATTTCCATCTAAAATACATACTTATAATTTATAATAGACATTGGACTGAATCCATTATATTCACGCAACCAAGAATGTGAGCAAAATTTCCATCTAAAATACATACTTATAATTTATAATAGACATTGGACTGAATCCATTATATTCACGCAACCAACATAATAAAAATTCAAACACAGCTTGTAGTCTTTAACTACTGGTATGTATTAATGCTACACAAATAAGAAATTAGTCACATACCTAGCAAAGGTTTTAATCCATCATCAAGTTAGCTAATAAAATTGGCATTTCAACATCAAGTTGTGGTAAGGCCCTCCTTAGCAGCAAGTTCTTTGAAGAACCCAAATCCAAGCGTACTGTCCCTAAACCTCTTTCTATATGTATCCACATTTAATTATTTATCTCGTACTAACTATCCACAGTTGAACTTCGATGCTTTCACAGATAATGAGTGAGTACAAATGAGGATTCTTAGGGGGGTGTATTGTATCTGGATTTTGTGGGCAATTTAATAAATTCCATGGATTTTGAAAATCCAAGTGTATTCAATCTGGATTTTAAAAAGTCCACAAAAGTCTGGGGGTATTCAATCAGGATTTTAAAAAGTCTTTCTGAAATCCACAAAGTCTAGGGGTATTCAATATGGATTTCAAAAAGTCCATAAAAGTTTTAGGGTATTCAAAATATCATTCATATTTATGGATTTAGAAAATCATGGATTCTCATGGACTTTGTAGTGTTAGGTATAAATAACAAAGTTCAATAGTTTGCCAGCCTCCATATCAAAGATTTCAACGTGAAAAAAAAGTCTCTCAAAGTTCTTCCTTGTGCCACCCGTGAAGAGGTTGGTTCTCATCCTCTTGTTTTCTCAATTCTTTTTCTATCTTTGCATAGCATGTTCTAATAACCATTGTTTTTCGTCACTGCTTCCTCAAATCAAAGCATATAGTATTATTGTTTATTGTTTATGGATTTTTGAAGTGGATTGTTTACTGCGCATTGTGCATAGTGTTCTAAATACCCATTGTATTATTGTTTATGAATTTCTGAAGTGGAATACGTAATCAGTGCATGCATTGTATTATTGTTTAATGAAAGTTGAAAGTCTACTGTAACAATGTTTGATATAAAACATATCTCAAATATCTTGACGTATCCATACAAGAAAGGGAAAGGAAGGAGGGTGTTGTTGTTGTTGCCTCCCTTTGTGTGAGTAAAGAGACAGACCTTTGCCTCTAGACTCTCTGAAACAATGAAGGAGAGTGGAGGGAGGAAAGTGGTTTCAAGGGTTGATTTGTGGGTTGTTTCAGGTCTAATTTATTCGGAGGGCATAAAAGAGGGTTTATTCGGAGTTGTTTCAAGGGTTGATTTGTGGGTTGTTTCAGGTATGATTTGGCGGTTCTTTCAGGGATGATTCAGAGTTGTTTCAGGTCTAATTCAGAGTTGTTTTAAGGGCAGAATCAGGGCGTGTTTCAGGTCTGATTCGGAGCAGTTTCAAGGGTTGTTCAACAGGTTTTGAAAGGACTGTTTCAGAGCTAAATCAGGGCATGAAGATTCATGGCTGAGTTACGGGTTGACCTTACTTGCTCTATGCTTGGTGTCTGTGTTTTACCAGTACATGGAGGATCGACGGATCAGATTCAAGATTTTATCGCAGACTAAACCGGTCGATAGTTCGATCAACACGCCCTTGCTGCCCAGAGTGGGATTGGGTCGATGGAGCCAAGCGAGATTCGCGACGTCTGTTCTGTTTGGGGTGAATTCGGCTATTGGGTACATGTTGATGTTGGCGATCATGTCCTTCAATGGAGGGGTTTTCATTACTGTTATTCTGGGGCTCGCGGTTGGCTATTTGTTGTTCAGGAGCGGTGGTGCTGAAGAAGATACTGAGAACCCCTACTATCGTCATATAAAAGCGAGGATAGTTCCTCTGCAAGGGTATTACAAAAAACTGATAAGAAAGATGATTAACAACTTGCTTAGTGAGGTAATTAGCTAGACCACTCACCTCCCTTAAGACGTGTTTCAGAGTGAAGTTCTTGAGTTGTGTTAGCAGTCCTTGATTCCTAACAATATCGCCATCACTAGACATTTTTCCAGTGACTACTTCCAGGTCTCCATTTTCTGCTTGTTCCTTGTTAATCTAAATTCGCGACCTATCTTAAGAAGAACCTGAGAATCGCTTTGTAATACGAGATTACAATAGTTATTCTTAACTGCGTATTGAATACCATAAAGCATTATCATAGTGTCAACCACCATATTCGTAGTTGAGGGCATGTTTCAGGTCTGATTCGGAGCAGTTTCAAGGGTTGTTCAACGGGTTTTCAAAGGACTGTTTCAGAGCTAAATCAGGGCATGAAGATGGCTGAATTAGGACTATTTTAGGGTCTTAATCAAGGCATGAAGAGGACTGTTTCAGGGCTGAATAAAAAGTTGATTCAAGGTCTGATTTGGAGCTGATTTGGAGCTGATTCAGAGTTGATTAAGAGGTTGTAACATGGCCAATCAAATACTGGGTTTTCAATTGAAAGGCCAGGGGTAAAAAGGGTTCCCCTGCATAGAGGGCATGTTGAGTTTGAGAGGAGCCATGTGTCTATACAATGTATATGGAAGGCATGGCTACATAGAGGAAGCAATCTATCTTCTTATAGCTGACATTTTTAGAGTAGGTGGCAATTGGACATGGTGTTAAAGCATCAGTGGCAAACCAAACAACTTCAAAATAAACCTCTTTTACCCTGCTCCTTCTTCTCTATCTTCTCCCTAAGCAACATCAGCTAACTTGGCTTTGACAACTTATAGCATATATATATAGGCTTAATCATACATGCTTCATGTGCTTCATGTATGATATATTACCTTCATGCATGTAGTAATTATATAGAGGAATGAAACTACTTTCAAGTTGTGTCTGATGTAGTAGCATATATTTGCTTCATAAAATATCTGTTGTAATATATAGATGGGAGATTCACAAGGTAACGGTAAACGAAAAGATTATAAAACTTGGACCGCGGAAGAGAGCAATGCTTTGCTCCAGCTCATGGTTGAAGGTGCCATGCTTGGGTTCAGGGATATTAATGGTGTTATAAGTAAAACAACCGTAGAGGCAAAGTTACTTCCAAAACTTAAGGAGAAAATTAGTAAGGAGATAACTTATAGTCAATATCAAAGCCGAGTGAAATGGTTTAAGAAGCAATACAGCAATTACTCTCAGCTTATGCGCCACAATTCTGGGTTTGGATGGGACCCGATCACAAAGAGATTCACTGCGCCTGATGAAGTATGGGCAGACTATTTGAAGGTGGGTTAAATATCTTGAACTTTTATTCTATTTTACAGCTTAATTTTTTTGACTCTTTAACATATTAACTTTCTTTATATTTTGAATCTTTTTTTTAGTCACATCCAGCGCATGCGCACTTTCAGTCAGAAACTTTTGCAGACTATGAGGATTTGAAGATTGCAGTTGGTAATGGAACTGCAACTGGGATGGGGTCAATAGGTCTAGGTGATGATACAGATGCCACAACATATGATGAAGAAGGAAATGGATCTTGGGAATTTGGTGGCATGGATGACTTGGTCTTTGATCAAGACAACAATGCATTTGTGCAAACTGAAAATGCAAATGATGCACCACAAAACAGAGCTTATGCCAAAAGAAGTAGAGCTGATTATGAACAAAGTAGCAACTCAAAAGGGGTAGCTACTCAAGCTGCGGTTCTGGAAAACATATCAAGTGGCTTTGGTGAAATTGTCACCAGTTTTAAAACAATTTGTGGCATAATGGAGAAGAGAGAATCAACGAACAGCGAATGTTGGATTGCTATTCAAGAGACCCCAGGATTGAATAATGGTGCTCAGTTTTTTGCGCTTAGTTTTCTTAACACTAAAACAAAGCAAGACACATTCTTGAAGATGAGTCCAGACCAAAGACTTGACTGGATCACTTGGGCACAAAGGGATGCATAAAGTTAATAAGCTATAGGCCATTTGGATTTTAAGTCATGTAGTTTGATACTTTTTTATATGCATAAGGCTAAATACTGTGTGTTGATTTCATTTTGCAAGTGATGATTTTTAATTTGGTTGTGTTGAATGATTTGATTTTGTTGAATGTTGGATTGTGATTTTTCATGTCATTACCTGCCTGGTTATCTTTTTTTTTTTGTCAGATACATGTCTTGTTCTCTAATGTCTAATATATTTGGTTTAAGTCCTTAACAATTAATTGCATTCAAATAGGCGATTATTATGAATATATAATGACCTTATTCAGGTACTTGCTTTGATAGCAATCTGTGAAATGGATATCTATGGAGTTGATGAACATGATGAAGAGTTTTACAAGGCCATGAGAATTTTATTAACGGCAATACAAGCAGTGATTTATGTGCTATATAATCTTGTGCCCAATATAAGTGATGAACGTATTAGACGTCCATTGACTCGACGACCGGTGACATCAAATGGATATATATACATGAATAAGTTATTGGATGGAGACCCACATATCTTTCGGGATGTCTACAGAATGTATCCTGAAGTGTTTCGAAAATTATGTGTCATCATACAAGAGAAAACACCTCTACGGAGTACTAGATATATTTGTGTTGAAGAAATGCTTGCGACCTTTTTACTAGTTGTCGGTCAAAACAATCGATATAGTGAACCTCGAATGGTATTCGAGCGATCTCATTTCACTGTTAGCAGAAGTTTCAACAAAATCTTGAAGAGCTTGAATACAATAGCTCCAGTGTTCATGGCTAAACCACCGCTACCTGATACCACACCACCTAACATAAGAGAAAGTACAAGGTTTTATCCTTTCTTTAAGGTACGCAATGTAAGTTTTATAGCAAATATTTATATCACTGTATTGCTTTAATATTGGTTCTTTTATTCTTTTTGTACATATGTTGTAATTATTTTTCTTTTTTCTCAGGATTGTATTGGAGCTATTGATGGCACACATATTCCTGCAACGGTTGTTGGACGTGAGGTCAGTAGATTCAGGAACCGTCATGGGGAACTATCACAAAATGTTTTAGCAGCTTGCAACTTTGATTTACAATTCATATATGTGCTTAGTGGATGGGAGGGTTCTGCTCATGATTCGAAAGTGTTAAATGATGCTATTTCTAGACAAAATGGACTCAAAATACCATCAGGTATAATTTTACGTGCATTAAAAATGCAGCAAACTTATTGAATTATATACCATATAGTATAAAGTATAAACATACTAATTGCACATTTTTTTATGATCAGGTAAATATTACCTTGGAGACTGTGGATTTCCAAACCGACGTCGATTTTTATCTCCATTTCGTGGCACTCGATATCATCTCAAAGATTTTGGTGGTCCAGGAAACCATCCTGTCAACGCAATTGAGTTATTTAATCTTCGTCATGCTTCATTGAGGAACGTAATTGAGAGAATATTTGGAATATTCAAGTCGCGGTTTACAATTTTCAAATCAGCACCACCATTTCCTTACAAGACACAAGCGGAGCTTGTTTTGGCATGTGCAGGATTGCATAATTTTCTGCGACAAGAATGTCGTTCAGATGAATTTCCTCCTGAACCAGAAAATGATCCGGTAGAGAATGATGAAGATAATTTTGAATGGGATGATTTTCAAACCCAAGAGCAGCAAAGAGAAAATGCTAATCAATGGAGAATGAGTATTGCTAATCAAATGTGGGCAGCAGCTCAAGCAAATATCAATGTTGCTAACAATGATAATGAAGAAAGTGACCATGATCATGAAGGAGAAGAATGATCATAATACAATTTTATGGATGTTTACTTCTTATTTTAAAGATGTTAATTAACGACATTTTATTTTTCTAGTTTTTTTAGCACATGTATCTCTATTTTATGGACGTTTTTTTGTTTCATCACTATTTACAAACTTCTTTTTTATCTTGCAAATAATTAGAAATCTGTAAAAGTCATTCATACAAAGTCCGTGGATTTTCATAAATCTCTAGAAAGTCTGTAGCAAAAGTCTATGGATTTAAGAAATCAACAGAAGTCCGTGGACAATTTAAAAAGTCTGTGGATAATTTAAAGAGTCCATGGACTTTTCAAATTATTTATCAATTCCATAAGAATCCATATACAATACACCCCCCTTAATAGTATAAGTCATGCAAATGAAGGCAATGACAGACACAACAAACAATAAATATAACTCCAAAACATTCGAACTTCCCATTTACACAACAAATAATGTATATTGGTTTGGTTTTCTCAAAATCCACTTCATCCCAAATATGAACAATTCAATAAAAATCTATCCCAAATACATAGATTCATCTAGACAAAATGTATGAAAATAAAATGAAGAAAAACTCACTGATTTTAATTCTTATGGCATACACACCACCGTCACCGTTCATCACCTACATCCATCTCTCCCAATAGCCAAAACCACCGCCAGTTTCCATCTCTCTTGTCATTGCTCTATTTTTTGGCGCTGAAATGAAATGGGAAGAAGAGGGAAGATAGTGGAAAGAGATAGAAAGAAAATAGGGGAGGTTGGGCGAAGAAACATTCGACATCGTTCCGACGCCAGCCGCTGTCATTGAAGAAGGAGATGAGGAAAAACAAAGTTTGCTCTCTTTGATGCACCATGGAAGAAGGAAAGTACGGTGTTATATATATATAGGGTGGCTATTCGCCCCCACTAAAATTCTAATGGCAGTCTGCCATAAAACTCATGAAAAATAAAACCCTAAAATTTAAATTTAAATTCAATTAATATGTAACTCTATTTTATTTAATTCAAAATAAAATAAATTAGTTTTATGAAATTTAGGGGTGTTACATTATACACACGTTAAATTAGCTTTTGAAAAATATGATTTGCTAAACGAAAGAAGATTTTAAAATACAAATTTCAATTGAATTTTAGGTACATAAATTTTATTGTCATTGAAAATAAGTACGGGTATTACAAACAATAGATCTAAGAAAATTGGAGTTAATGATGACGTGTAGCACAAAACTCTTGAGTTGGGTTTGGAATTTATGTTGCTCTCTTAAGCAAATAATGTGATTTCTCGAAATATGTCGAAATTGTTTTGGGAAAATAAATAAATATTTTAATATTTGTATATTTTATGTTATAATGTTATTTTAGTATCAAAAGTTTGTTATGTGATTGATTTTTATGTAATATTCAGTTTGTATGACACTACGAGTTGTGTGAAAATTTTTATGTAGTATTTAAGAGATTAAAATGCATAATTTATATTGTTAAATTTGAAATCAAGACCAAATTTTTTACGTTTTTTCTACACACAAAACAAAATATTTCACGAAATATTTCTCAAAATCAGGAATCCGAAATTAACTCGAAAAAAGAAATCACAATCCTTGCTTTTAAGCTTTATGATGTTATTGGCAATTCACATTATCATCAAAGAAATCGAAAAGCCATCACGAATTGTTTGCTTGGATAACTTGTTTCACTTGATGTGTGTTTGATAGCCAAGAAAATTGTTTTGTAGCGAAAAATGAGAAAATTGTTTATGGAAAATTCTTTTTCTACTAAGTGTATTTGCGAGAAAATAGTTTTTTAGGAAAATTGTCAACTTTAGATCTAAATCTATTTAACGGTTGAGATTACGAGTTGGCTTGAGATGTTTTAGATTGATTCAAATCTAGATACAATTTTCCAACTAAAATGTTAAGCACTATGATGCTTAAGTTATACAAGATTGAGGAAAATGCTTAAAACTGTAAACTGGGATTACGTAGTGTGCCTCAAGTTCATTGACCTTATCTCCATTTTTATACTGTAGGAGTCATTGTTCGGCTAGGCATTTGGTGGCGTAGTTTAGAGAAATATATATTGTTGGAGACCTTTTCCTAATTGGAGTTGTCCATGTAAGATTGTTTTCTTACACGACTAGTGTTTCTAGATCTGAGAGAGGCTTTCCTTTTTTAATGTTGTCCCTGCAAAGAAGTTTATTTGTATGACTTATACTCTAATATATGTTTCCTAATCGGATCAAATGTGTCGATGGCCTACAAATTATGGGTAGATCTTTTAGATACTTGCCTTAGAGGTTTTATGAGTATTGGGTCTGACCGCGTGATGCGTGGGCTTAATGGCTCGTTACAACTCGAACCTAATTGCTTGGATCATGCCAATAATGGGCTTAGTGATGTTTGGGTCTCAGTTGCTTTGTTATGTTGACGAGATTATCATGACACGTGTACATATTGATCAGAGGACGGTTTGATGTATCATCAAAGAATATATAAGGTTACTATATTCAAATTCACAATCATGTAAACACAAGCTTCCACAATTTAATTAGTATGACAAACAAATATTGAACTTTATCATTAAGTTGGTATTACAAAATAATTATGACTTTTTAAGAAATCATTTAAGTTTGAAATACAATTTAAAAAAAAAATTGTGAAAAAACAATAACTATTAATGATTGAAAAATACAAGAAGAACATATGTGTAGTGGGAAGAAAACAAGGTAAAAGATAATAAAAAATTGACTATAAATTTGATTTTCACTTTAGTGAAAAATTGTATCTAAAGATAAATAAATCTATTTAGGATAACAAAGTTATTACAAAATATGTGGATTTGGTTCATGCTGAGGGTGTGTTTGGTTGCATGGAATCCTATGTCATGGAAATTTATGAGGAGATCACTACATTTTAGGCTAAATTGATATATCACTCCACATTCACCATTTGGTTTTGTGATCAATGGTGGGAATGAAAGTCCCATGAACATGAAAATTACATGCTTTGGGGGGCCAAGGAGTGAGATTCTCATGTTCATGGGACTTTCATTTCCACCATTAATCATAAAATCAAATGGTAAATGTGGAGTGATATATCAATTTAGCCTAAAATGTAATGGTCTCCTCATAAATTCCCACGACATAGGATTTCATGCAACCAAACACACCCTGAGTCTCCGTATCCTAACCCTTCGTGGAAAACTTGAAAAACATTTTCATTTTTAACAGACGGAACATTTTTCATAGAAACTAGACTAAAATGCATGCAATCATCATCCAACAACTGTCTTCTCTCATCCGCTTTCTTTGATTTCTTACCATTAAATATTTCATTAAGAACATTTCCTTAATCAGAACATTAGTGGTCATTGCATTCCTCACAATATCCAAAGCCTGCAGCACAAATAAAAAAACATGCAATCCATTTACAGATGATTTAGGTGGAGGTGTACTTCGCAATATCATAATCGTCGTTGCGCAAGACATTTCAGAAGGAGTTGTAATTTGAAATGTTGCAGATTGAGTGGATGAATTGTAGAATGTGTGACAATTCACGTTAAAAATTGAAATTGTTGGGATAATGTTGGCTGAATAGTCTCACATCGTGTTAAGAGGAGTCGTCATTAATCCAGCCACTAATGGGGGAATTTCTACAATGTGCGAGGTTGCCAAAGATTCAGAATTAATCCAGCCAAGGGGGACAAAAGTGATTAAAAAGATAATTTAGTTTGAGTGGAAATTAATTAATTTGGTGTATAACGTTGCTTTGACGGCAAACTATAGAACCCAAATATGTCTTTTATGTAGTCAATTGATGAATATTTTATTTTCATAAAAAAAAAGATGTATATTTTATAATTTATGTTGATTAGAGATAAATCTCTGACTTAAGTGCTTAAGTATTAAAATGGTATGCAATAGACGAGACACTTCATCTGAAATTATGGGCCGAGAATGTATATTTTATAATTTAATACATTAATTTTTCCAATCCAAGATCTCAAAACCTGTTTGATTCGTAATTGGATTGAAGATTTGAGGTACAATTATGTGAATTCTCTATTCTAGATTGAATTGTAGGTTTGTTTGCATTGAATCACATTCCTTGGCCCATGGAATTGAAGGAATTTTACATTCTCACTAGTATTCGATGCAAGCTAGGTCGCAAATTTTTTATCAACTTATTGGTGGATTAAAATATGAGAAATTCTAAATGTCGAGGGAATGAGCGAGGGAAATGAGGTGGCGAGGTGAAAGCCGTTCATTTCCCTCGAGATGCATGCGTTGACTTTTTGCGCGCATCTCGAGGAAAATGAACGGCTTTCACATCGCCACCTCATTTCCGTCGCTCATTCCCTCAACATTTAGAATCTCTCTTAAAATATTTTAATGGCCTATATGAGCACGTGTCAGGTGTGTGTGTTTTTGTGTTTATTATAATTTTGTAAAAATAAAATTGTTCAATTAAATTTTGTCTAACAAATATATTTGAATTTAATTATGCACAAGAGATTTTTTTATTTTTATTTTTAGCTTAAATCTAACTTGATTTTTATTAATAAAATATATAAAATGTGAAGGACAAAGTGGAAACTTCAAGCATTATGTAGTTTAGATTCTGATCAACTCTATTTCTAGAGGTACCAGTTCAGTGGTAGACTTGTATTGGATAGAATCGACGACATTTAAGGTACGGTAAGAAATTAAAAAAAGAAAAAATCTATTTTAGAAATTCAAATTTAGTGTTAGGTTTGCAAAGTTGGAATAATCATAGAAATTGGAAATTTGGAGCACGTAACATGTGGGGAAGGTTAACAACCCGTACCTCCTTTGTCTCCTTCTCTGCATGCATAATCTTCATTTCTTCATTCACTAGATTTGTAAATTTCCTCTTTATTCTCTCCGTCTTTATTCCCATTTCCAACCTATTAATATTTGTTGGTGGCCTATAGTTCACTCCAGAGCATTGATCAAGTTGTCGGCAAATGATCTCTTCATCCTTATGTTGTTCACCTTCTTTTTGATTGTTCAAAAATGATATAAGTACTATAATTTCTCATTAATTTAATTTCATCGTGCTTTTTGTAGGAACATAACCGTGTCAAAATCAGCATATTTTAATTTAAGTTATGTGTTTTTACGGTATTTGAGTTGAATGAAATGAAGTAACAATTTCATCTCACAAATAATTCAAGCGTGACTCAATCATTGTCACCCCAAATTCATAAAAAAACTTATATGAAATAACAATCTATATCATGAACCCGTCTAACTGTCGAGGGAAATGGCGAGGAAAACAACGATAGGAAATGCATCCATCCCTCGGGATTCATGCAAAAAAAGTTGACACACACATCCCAAGGAAATGAACGCTCTCCCCCCACGCTATTTTCCTCACCATTTCCCCTCAACAATTAGATTTTTGAGCTTTGCTAGCTGTCGAGGAAACGAGCGAGGGAAATGAGGTGGAGGGGGTGAAAACCGCTCACTCCCCTCGAGATGTGCACGCAAAAAGTCAACACACACATCCCAAGGGAAGTGAACGGTTTTCACCCCCTCCACCTCATTTTCCTCGCTGGTTTCCTCGCTCATTTCCTCAAGACATTTAGAATTCCCCTAGATTTTTTGCTATATCATATAAATTGAGTTCTCCTTGTAAAAAATGTGTCTTCTCACTCACGCAAAAAGCCCACGCACCCCACAAGGACGGACGACACCCTTCTCAAGCTAACCACACCTCATTTTCACCTTTTATCACACCTAACTCTAGAGGTTAGCTTTTTATTAGGTCAGATTTCATCTCTTTATTTATCAATCTTTCTTTAATTTTTTTCCTTTCTTTTGACATCAAGGTCAAGCCAGAAAATGAATGAAGAAGGGATAAGGTTTGGGGGTATCCCATCTCATCTCATCTCATCTCATCTCATCTATCTATCTTTATATAATAAAACAATATTCTTTCTTCCTTGATAAAGAAGTAGTGTTTTTGAATTTTGAACATTTATTATTGATTTTGATTTCTCTTCCAGCTGTAAAACAAAAAATACAACTCGAAGGAAAATAAAACAAAAAGAGCCGTCCAAATATCCAATGCTGTAAAAGATTCCTCCTTAATGAAATAAAACAACCATTAATTACTTACACAAAAAGTGTGGTCCCAACACACATCGAAAAAACAAAACCTAATCAAAGTTTTATTATATGAGTTTTGCTAGCTGTCGAGGGTTTGTGCGAGGAAAACAGCGAGGGAAATGAGGTGGATGGGGTGAAAACCGTCCATCCTTCTCGGGATGTGCGCGTGAAAAGTCAACGCTCACATCTCGAGAAGGATGGACGGTTTCCACCCCGTCCACCTCATTTCCCTCGCTGTTTTCCTCGCCCAAAACCTCGACATTTAGAATTTTCCTTATTATATATATCAAAAATACATTATGGTTGATTAGTGTTTGGTCGAGTAGAATTCCAGCTTTACTCTTTTTTATATGGTCGTAAAGGTAAATACATAAGTTTGGAGAGTGGTTTAAAATTTGAAATTATACTCTGTCAGATACTAATCAGTGTTGTCTGACCAGGCTAAATAGAATTCTCCCATTTTCCAATACGATCATATGACACTACAAATGTTTAGTATGAGTTTTCGATTTGTATAGTTAATGGAAAGCCTTCATGATTTTTCCTTTAAAAACAAGCTTTTTAGTTCAATTTGTGAGGGATGGTATCTTAGATTAGTTGTTCGAACCAGTCACGATCAATTATTTGGTACAATAATTTATATCCTACTGAAGTTTGTCATAATTTACTAACTAATGTATTCAAATTTGTTTTTGTTGATTTTAAAGTTGTAAAACGAACAAAAATGAGCCAAAAACCACTGCTATGATAGTCGAAAATACTCCAATACTTGAGTCAAACCACGATGCAAGGAAGAAGAATATAATTATGAGAGAGGCTAGCTGTCGAGGTTTTGGGCGAGGAAAATAGCGAGGGAAATGAGGTGGACGGGGTGGAAACCGTCCACCCTCCTCGAGATGTGCGCGTGAAAAGTCAACGCTCACATCCCGAGAAGGATGGACGGTTTCCACCCCCGTCCACCTCATTTCCCTCGCTGTTTTCCTCGCCCAAAACCTCGACATTTAGAATTATACTATAATTATAGACTAAGATGAAATTATCAAAATTATACATTCCGGATTGTTGGAAATCACCACTTCATATTGCACATGTGCAAAGACTTAAAGTAAAAGTTTTTGTTTTGGAAGGACGAATATGCAAAATATACCATTAATGAAGTTGTCATAACATACCAACCATAAAGAACACGTGAAAGTCACGTGCACATCCCCACTTTCCAAGTCTGGTTCAGAAGTTAACAGTTTTTACTCGTCAGAAATCGAAACCCACCAATAACTCGCCGATCTTTAGAGCTGTATCTCTAAAGATCCAAATTAAAAAAAGAAGAAAAAAAGTAATTAAGAAAGTCACGAAGAGTGTGAGAGAGAGAGAGTTAATGCAATTAATTATTTAATATATTCATTATTTTTTCGCCTGCTTTTTATTTATTTATTTATTTATTTATTTAATAAAGAGTCGAAGCCAAGCCAATAGAGAGAGAAGATAAGTTTTTGAAGAGAAAGAAAAAAGTGGAAAACAAAACCCAAAAAACATAACTTTGTTTTAATTAAAAAAATACTTGTCGAAATAATACTTGCAACAATTCTCTTCACACCTTCTACCTTTCTCTCTTTGTTTTTCTTTCCCCTATAAACCTAAAAGAATTTCATCTCTTCATCCAACTCAAGAGAAATTTTTTTCTCTCTGATTCTCTGCCATTTTTTTTTCGTTTTTTTAACGGGTAAGTTTATCTGATTTTCTGAGTTTTTTTTTAAACTAATAATTCGTGGTGTGATTTTTAATTTCGATTTTTTTAAGTGCAGTAAAAAAATCGAAAATAGAGAAGAAATTAGGGAAAAATGAGAGATTTTTATTGAACAATCACTTGGGAGTTTTGAAAATTTAGGAGTTTTTTTATGTGCTGTAAAAAAAATATAAAATTTCTGGGTTTTATGTGTGTTTAAGCTTGTTGTTGTTCAGGTTTTAGTTAGGGTTTTGTTAATTTCGTTGAGATTTTGAGTTGAAATTCTCACATTTTTCACTTAGAAGTCTTGGCGAAGTCACATTACTTTGATTTACAAGTTCAAGTAGGGTTTTTGAAGGTAGGGTTTTATATTTAGAAATTTGGGGTTGTTTCAAGTGATTTTCGAAAGTAGCGATTTTTTGTGTGTCCGTACAGTTCTTGATCTTTTTTACATGAGATTTTTTTTTTTTTTTTTAATGTTCATAAGGGTTTCTTGTTTTCAGGAGGAATTTGCCAATTTGGTACTCTTTTGTATGCATGATGTCCGGATCTGAGACAGGAATCATGACGGGTCGGGAGTCGTTTGGAGTTGGGCTGCAGAAGAACCCGGTACATTCGCAGCCATCGGGGACTCCGAATATGAGATTAGCTTTCAGTTCTGATGGTACAGCTGTTTACAAGCCAGTCATTTCTACCTCCCCAACTTACCAGTCCACCGCGGCATCTACCGGGCCAACTGGTGGTGGTGGGGGAGGTGGAGGTGTTGGTGGTGGTGGTGGAGATGGTGAGAATTCAGCTGGAAATGTGATTCAGCATGGGCTTAATATGAATATGGGGAGTGAAACCATGAAGCGGAAACGAGGCCGGCCCAGGAAGTATGGGCCGGACGGGACAATGTCCCTTGCTTTAACACCAGCGCCAGCACCGGCAACTCCTGCTGTCCAGTCCAGTGGGTTCTCTACCAATTCAGGTGCTCAGTCCCCATCTAAGAAAGCCAGGGGCAGACCCCCTGGGTCTGGAAAGAAGCAGCAAATGGCTGCTCTAGGTAAATTTTTTTTTTTTTTTTTTCATTCTATCATGAGTTGTTTTGTTTGATGTTGATGTCATTTTGCTTGCAATGCTTTGTTTCTTAAGTTGGTGTTTTGAATTAATTTATAGTCTTTAATGCTTTGAGGTGGCTTAGTGTTTATTTGCTTCGAATGCGTCTGTGTTGAATGTGGAGGGATTATTAGTTTTTGAACTCATCTAAAATGGAGGTTGTTAATAAGTAAAGGAGAGTTGAATAGATGCCTCTGTAAAAGGGGAAAGCAAAATAATTTCTAACTGCTGGAGGATGGGATTTGAATATCTGATAGATTCCACCTGGAACAGTGTTCAGAAATTACTTCTATACCCTCATTCTGTAGTATGCTATTAGCCACTGTTCTGGCTATTCTTGAACTTTCTGCATTGTATTTATGTAAGGGTTTCTATTTGTGGGTTTTTCCCAGAATTGATATGAATGTTTATATTTTCAAACAAACAAAAATATGCTTACAGAGCAGATTACAGATGTTATGAGTTGGCTTGTTAAGAGATATCTCTATCTTTGGTTAAGTTGAAATTGTTTACATCGTAAAAGTTAAAAAAAAAATTCAAAAAAAATGAAAGAAAAGAAATGAGAGATCGACTTTTTTTTTTTTTTTTTTTTTTTGTATTTTTGTTTTTCTATGTTCATCATTTGGAGATTGGTTCCTTTGACAACCTGTAAAAATTAATTAGAAGCAAAGGGAGAATAGAAACATCTGCAATTTACTGATTTAGTTATTTGCAAATTACTGATTTAGTTATTTGCAAATTACTGATTTAGTTATTGCAAGTTTTAATTAAAAGTACTCGGTTGTAGTAATCTAAGTTGAAATTGTTTACATCGTAAATTTTTGCTATTCTGTGTTCATTTGGAGATTGGTTCCTTTGACAACCTGTAAAAATTATTTAGAAGTAAAGGGAGAATAGAAATATCTGCAATTTACTTATTCAGTTATTTGCAATTTACTGATTTAGTTATTGCAAGTTTTAATTAAAAGTACTCGGTTGTAGTAATCTAATTTAAAAAAAAAAAACATAATAGAAGTGTGAGCTTAAGTATGCACACATTTAGGTGTTACATGTTAGTGGTTGTCTTTTGTTTTCATATAGAGTATGCCCTGTGTCATTGACACTCTATATAATTTTATTTTTGCTAAATATTTTGTACTAAACACCTCTATCACTATCTCCATTTTGGCTCTAAATCAGTATTGAAGTATAAACTTATTTTAAGGTATATATATATATATATATATATTATAAAATTTAGAGTTAGAATCAGTCAATTTGAATCAGTTGGGGAAAAAATTTAAACGCTGAGAATGAATTCTCTCCCAATCTTTGAATTTACCAAAATATGAAGTTTAGAGTTTTTGTTTAAATGTGCATTAAGATACCCAACTCATTTTTCTGGTATGATCGGCCCGTCTCATTGCTTTGAAAAATATTAAAATGTGAAATACTTTATATGTTTTTAATTATAGAATATATTATTTTAAAATTTTAGCGCTCGTGTTTATCATTGATTTTGTTGGAAAGATCTTAAAAAATGCATTTCAATGATATTATCTTTACCAAAATCCGATAACAATGTAAATAGTTATGATAATTTTCATTTTGCGAAAAGCAAAACACAATATTTTTCTATGAGAGCCACATGTACATTCCACCTACTTTTTTCAAAAGTTTTTCATTATTTTTGCCCTTCTACATGTTTTATATTTATAAATATGTCATCATGGAAAATGAATCTCAACCCTCAAATTTAATACATTTTTCAACTTTTAATCCTAACCATTTTTTATCTCTAATTCTTTCGATTTGACTTTGTCCCAGTCAGCAATGAATAATAAATCACCACTCTGAATTGCAATATAGATTTGAACTATAGCCTATATTTGCTACCGCTTTGTGATTCGTGTGCAATTCTGGTTATACTTGCAGGATCCGCGGGGGTCGGATTTACACCACATGTCATCACCGTTAGAGCTGGAGAGGTATGTGTATTTTATTTATTTATTTATTTGTTCTTGCACTCTTTATATTTTTGAGCTTCCAATTCGTTTGAAGATGCAAGTGCACACTACCCGGTAGGATATTCAGAGACTCTTCTTTTAGTGCAGAACAACATGTATTTCTCATTACCTAGGGGCTTTAGCTTCTCATAACATGTTGCTTAATGCTGTGGGCATTTTACATTATTATTAGCAGTATGTTACCATCAGCTTTCACATTTTATTTTATTGCTACGCAAAGAACCAAACTTAATTACAAACATTATTTGATAGCTAACTTCATGTGATGAAAGAACTAGACATGTCCTTTTTTTCATTTGTATTAATCTACTTGCTTTCTGACTTTTGTGTTCATCTCATGATCAAGAAGCTAATTATCTCATAGTGGAAGAACTAGTAAAGGGAAATAAAATGAATCTGAAAGTCAAATACTTATTTATCTACTAGCATAATACATGAAAAAAAAAATGTAGAATGAATCGTCTTGCAGGGCTCGTCATCAACGTTGCAACTATAATCAAAGCATTCTCCTTAACTCCAATAAAAGAAAAATTGATTCAGTCTTTCTCAGTTTCTCAGGTGCACATATATTCTATAACATTGTATCTTAGCAAGATATAGATAAATGGTGGTTTTGGATGAAGTTTAATGGCTCTTACCTAGTATCAACTAGTCTGGTTGGATGGTTAAGGTTGTGGTGGTTTAACCCTAACGTCTTGGGTTCTATGTCCACTGGCGACATGCTTGCCTTTCAAAAAAAAAAAAAAAAAAACTCCTTTGAGCGATAGCGGTAGAATACTTCAGTAATCATGTTTTTCACGTTCTTGTTTATTGGAAAATTATAACTAACTAAAATCAAATAGTTAAGAGCATGCTCTTGGAGGCATATGTGTTTTACCTCTATTACTGTGACTGTTACGCCATGTTGTGATGCAGTACTTTTCTGAAAGAGTGTTTGTCCTTACCATTTTTTAAAATTCTAAAAATGTGATGTATCTTCAAAAGGACTATTTCCTCGTGGAAGGAAAGAGTCTGAAGGAAATACAACTGGGACTATAAATTGCAATTCACATTTTCTTAAGCAGTGCACTTGACTGTTAAATGATAAGGTGACATTCGTATACCTCTGATCAGGATAACCATTCTGAGTTTTGTTAAGACCGAAACACAGTTTAGTAGTGTTGAATTAATGCTTAATGCCAACGTCTTATCCAACATTTATACCAAGCCCTTGTGCTCGACCTCAGCTTGACTCATTTGGTTATTCAATTAATTGGCATGTTAGATTGTGAATTGAGGTATGGAAATATTATTTTACATTGTCACTATCACACATAATTAGTTTGATTTTTTATTAGGCTTTACTTGTTTAAAACAAATTTCACATTGTTAATTGTTAAGCTGTTGAGTTCAGATCTAAAAGTATAAAAATGATTGTGATTTTCAAATTTTGGAAAATTTAAAAAATAACATATTGATTGTCTTGTTTGAGTTGCACCCTAATCTACGTGTTCATTTCTGTAAAAGGCAATAGTGTTCATGCATGACCTTACTATAAAAGCATAAGGATAGCGACTTGGCATGTTTCCATTTTATTTAAGATGAAGTTTTGACTGTTGTGTAATTTGTGTGAATACACTTAAATGTGGGTTAGTATTGTCAGTAGATTTGATAATGCAAACAATGGAGTTGCCTATGATTTACAGAACTGATGCTCTACTAGAATTCCTTATTTATCATTTGCTTTGTATATTTTCAGGATGTATCATCCAAAATAATGGCGTTTTCTCAGAATGGGCCACGAGCTGTTTGCATTCTCTCAGCAAATGGTGCTATTTCTAATGTAACATTGCGACAAGCAGCAACATCTGGTGGAACAGTTACACTTGAGGTGTGTTGGGTTATGAACTGTTGTACTTATGCCTTTTAATTCAAGATACTTTTTCTGGTTGTGCTGCTAATTAGTTTTATAACGAGCTAGAAGTCACTGAGATATTCTGATGTATGTTGTGGGGGATGCAAATACAAATCTTATCTAAAGTGAAGATCACACAATCTGTGTTTAAACTAGGGTGAATCCATAAAGCTTATGTAACAACGAGATTGACACGTATGTCAGATCCTACATGTCGAGTAGAAAATCATGAAAAAAACAACTAATTCACCACATATACAAATTAGGTAACTTGCAGCTTAACCAAGTAAGTAAATCAAGTCCCATTAGTTGAGGTTAGGAGAGTAGGGAGGTGAGTGAGAAGACCATATGGTTGCTGATGTGGAAGGTGATCATGAAGGGCCTATAGGAGTTGACAAAGAAAAAGGCTATTTACCCGCCTATACATCCAATGAGTTTAGTCATTCTATTTGATACTTTATGTTTTTCTTTGCAAAGGAACCTCATATTTGGGTCTGCTGAACTTTCAATTTTCAGTTTAACAGGTATGCACCAGTCGTATTTTACATAAGGTCCCTTTACCTGCCTATATATCTAATGTTATCTAAACAGGAGAATAATCCAAACTAATCTTAGGAAGGGATCAAGATAAATAGAATTCAAGCAAGTTTTTCACTCATCCATGCAGTAAATTATTCTGCCACATTTGTACGTATGATGTATGAACCTATCTCTGGCTAATGGTATAAGTTGCCCTATGCCTTGCAAGGGTAGAGAAATTTGTGCTCGAGGAACACAGACTCACTGCCAAAGGGAAAGTTCTAGAATCTTATGCTGTTTGCAATTTGGTGGGAAATTATGGTTGGAATGCTCTAAGCAGATATTCAACTTTGTCATACTGTGGACTGTGGAAGAGTGTGTCTCAAACGTATAAGGTCTCTTGAGCTGGGTGTATTTTGATATTCGATGAGCACGTGAGGATTTGATTCTGCATGAGGGGTTTCTACTCCTATTGCATAGGGGTACAGAGCCTTCTGATGAGAGTGGGTTTTACCCTTTTTGGTCTGTTACATTTTCTGAATATTTGCTCATCAATAAGCACAATTAAGAATGTAGATAACTGGTTATTGTTCTATTTGAGAAGCTTCTTCTCCCTCAGAGATGAAATTGGCGGAATGTGTGGTACCAAAGTGAGGCTCCTTTTGTATCTTTTGCAGGGACGGTTCGAAATTCTTTCACTTTCTGGTTCATTTCTACTTTCAGAAATTGGTGGTCAGCGCAGCAGAACTGGTGGATTGAGCGTGTCCCTAGCTGGTCCTGATGGTCGTGTATTTGGTGGTGGTGTGGCCGGACTTCTAACAGCAGCATCTCCAGTCCAGGTTTTGTATATTTACATCATTTCAGTTTTTTAGCTCTGAACTATCAACTTTATCTCGTCTATGGAATTATGAAGGTGATATTTTATTTTTTAATAACTCCGGCCTTTATTTAGGACCATTATGTTAAAACCCTCATATAGTTGTTGACAATGGAACTCTTCAAGGGATTTCAAGGTCGCGGTTTCTTGCTTACTTGTTCCACACTTCTCTTTTATCCCAAGGAAAGTCATTGCTTGCTGGATAGCGGTGCTCCTGTGTACAGCTAGGGCTTATGATGACATGTTTGTCATAGTGCCTTTAGCTCCATGGCCACCCTGCTAAAAAATGAATTTTGTGATGTTAGGAGTGAATTATTTTGCAAGTTTGACATTTTTATATTAACAACTTGCAATCCAGTTAATGGCCTAGAAGTATGCTTTGCCCTCGAATAACTTCATTGCTGCTTCTGAATGCACAACTCTGATATTTATGGAATCCACTGGTCTCCTCAGTAGAGTTTATGTGCTGTTAATAAGAGTTTTGTGATAGTTTTTGGCGCCACTGACAAGCAGTTTCTAACTTCTTTATATTGATTTTACTATTTGTATATTAGCCCCTTAAGATACTTCTGTTTCTTTTCAGGTGGTTGCAGGTAGTTTTATTGCTGATGGACGCAAAGAGTCAAAGTCAAACCACCGCTCAGAACCATCTTCTGCACCGTCCAAGATCACCCCAGGTAGTGGAATGGTAGGGTCAGGCAGCCCACCATCAAGAGGGACAATGAGTGAGTCCTCTGGTGGTCCTGGCAGCCCGCTGAATCAGAGCACTGGAACATGCAATAACAACAATGCACAAGGCATGCTCGGCATGCCTTGGAAATAGACTTTGAGTTCTTTCACCTGTGTTCTTCCCCATCTTGTGTTGTAGGAAACTGGGTCTAGTTACTTCTAGTCCGCTTGAGTCTGACAAGACTCACTGTAGTTGAGCTTGCTGCATTAGAGACTGTAAGATTAGGAGCGCCGAGGAATGAACCTCCCTGTCACTTCCAGGTTGTTCAGGCTTTGTCAGAAGGTGCATTTAGGTGACTCGTGTTCTTCCTAACACACGATGTATGAGTTATATCCTAGAATTACCATTAGGGTTCTGTGTTTTAAAAATGCCTTTAGAGTGTGGACAATTAGGTGATTAAGTTATATCTCAAGTTACTGAGCTATGTTGATGTTTTCTGATGTCACCCGTTCAGTTATTTCCATAATGTAATAGGTGATGGTTTTTCTTCCATTCTGGCTTGATTTCTATTCTCCCGTGTTTATCTTTCCATTTTTCCGTCTAATTCCAAACTCTTGCAAGAAATTACAAAATTTCCAGGAGTAATTGAGTTGCACGTAAGGTAAGCAACACACAATCAAACAGTGCAAAATTTCTCAACCAAAGGTGAAAGGTTGGCTCTTGGAGTGGTTTAGTTGCTGTAGTGCCATTTGATGATGTGATGGTTTTCCAGGCTGGTCTCTCAACTTGCATCTGCTTCATTGTACATTAATATTGGTTGGCCTCTCGTTCAAATCGATTTCTTTGATTTTGATCTGCTATAATATTTGCATATAGATCTTAGAAAGCGACTCAGACTATGTTCGGCTTGGCTGTGAACATTAAACGATGGTTAGATATGAATAAAAACTGGTATTGTAATTATATTAGTAAAGACCTCAATATAGAGGCTCAAGTAGCTGAGTTGCAATAATGTAATATTTGCATTAATATATGCTAACTAGACTTTCAAAAAATAAAAAATAAAAACGGCCGTTCATTCTTTAGCCTATTTTATGTTAATCTATCGGTTCTCTTTGCAATGTGATTACTGTGTCCAATGCAACGGTTGTGGTCGCGGTGTCACCACTGCATAACAAGTAATGCTGTGAACATCGTTTCCCCGCTTAAGGACCGGAAGAGATATTATCGCGATTTCAGTTTTATTTACGCGGCTACCTGAGAGAGGTTTGAAAAGCCATGAACTCCTTCGCCTTCGTTTCTCCCTCTAAAATCCTAGATTTCAATTTCAATGGTGGTCTTCGAATTGTAGGAGTCCGTACGTCTCCGACTCACTCGAAACCTTCATTCGTGTTGTTCCAAATCTCCAAGAGGAGGAGCGTTGTCACGATGAGAGACAGAGGCAGTAATCGGAAACCCTTGCAGAGAGGAAGGATCAGCATCGAAGCAATTCAAACGGTTCAGTCTTTGAAACGAGCAAAGAAAGATGACGAGATGTTAAATCGAGTGTTTGAATCGAAGGTCAGGCGGTTGGTTAAATCGGATATGATCGATGTTCTTCGAGAGCTCCAGAGGCAAACGAAGCCATTTTGGCTCTTCAGGTTTGTTTCTTAATCCTATTATATTTGGTTTATGTGTTGATTTCGAGGTGTTTGCGAATTCGATGTAGTTGTTCTTGTAATGAAATGTTGTGTTTTTGCGAATTCAATGTAGATGTTCTTGTAATGAAATGAATTGGGTGCTATTCCCTTTTCAATAAAATTGAGTTGAATTTGGGGGTGGAAGTGCTCGGTTTGCTAGCATGTGGGTGCCTTATTGTTGAGGTGCTAGCTTTCTTATGCTTTCATCAATGTCCGTGTCGTGAAAACCACCGACATGCTACATACACGCCTGAGCACTAGTGTTAGTTCCTCAACCTAACATGCGACCGCTCAGGCGTTATTCCTTTTGTACTTGATGATCATGTCCACTTTTCAAAATTAGTTAGGAGAGGACAAAGGGAGTAGACAAATGAAAATATAGATTGCAGTTTGTGTTAATTTAAGTATCATATTGTTGTAAAAGTAAATCATAAGACCTATATTGGCTTCTTTCTCTATTTGTAGTAATGATGTGTATACATTCTCGCTCAGTTTAGAACTAGAAGGAAAAAGGTTGGGTCTTTGGAGTTGTTCATGTCGATAAACTGCTTTCTCTTCGTTTTCCCTGTCATTGTGACACCCGTGCTGACTGCTAATTGCTGGTTATGCACATTTTCTTTATGGCTTTTAACTTTTTGATGCATTTTACATTGTTTCACAATCCACTTTAACGCTTCATTTGTTTCAGTGGAAATCAAGAATAATGTGTAACCATCTTCTATGATGCATTGCACATGCAGTCACATGTTTAGAAATCTTTAGTTATGGTTTCTTGGATTTATGAGAAGGTAATCTCATTAGAAAGTTTCAAGAAGTGAGCTAAAACAAATGAATCACTTCTTTTTTGTGTGTTTTCTGTTAAGACTCCTATGGTCCCGGAACCCTGTTCCTTCATTCTCTTTACAACCAATTCTTTGCTGATAGAGTTGACAAAATCTGTGTTGTTGAGTGACTTTGTTTAGAACTGAAGGACTGTTAGGCTATTTCTTTTTAGTGTAACTATTCATTTCATTGCAAAGTGATAAGGATTCTGGTAGATTGTTGATGTTGTGCTGAAATAGCTAATAAATTCTTCTTTTCCAGCTTTCATTGTTTGCTCATTACTCTGTTAGGAACTTTAGGGTGCATAAAAGTAATGTCCATAAGTTTGACATTGAAAATCAGGTTTCATATCATGCACTGAAAGGCTGATAACTTGCTTAATGGCATTTCCTGATATAGGTATTCGAAGATGTGCGCAAGGAGTACTGGTATAAGCCAAAGGTGTCACTCTATGGCGATATGATCAAAACATTGGCAAGCAATAACTTGTTTGAAAAGGTTGAACTTCTCATGTTCTATATGAAGGATAACCGTTTAGATCCTGATACCGAGGGCTTTAATACTCTCTTTAAAATCTTGATGGAGTACAACTTTACTTCGCATGCTATGAATTGTTTTTATTTGATGAAAGAAGCACAATGGGAACCAGATAGGTCAACATTTAGAATCTTGATAAATGGGTTGGAGTCAAAGGGAGAAGCATCATTTTCATATATGCTAAGACAAGAAGCTGAGAAATATTTTGGTTGGCCCTTGGATTTCTAGAAGAGACGGAACAATCAATAAGCTGTAACTGACAATATTGGGAAATCATTAAATTGGTATGTAATTCTGGTAAATGAAGGTGTTGCAGCTCATATCCAACTCAATGGTCAATTAGAGCTAAATTCATTTGTGGGTTTGATAGCATGTTTTTGTTCGACTTTTCAGAATTTAGGCTAGATTCAGTTGGAGCTTTTGATGGAATGCAGCATACCCCAAATCATCATTGTTATGATGTCAAATGTTTTTTGTGTGTTTGATTTCTCTCGTCAAATATGCAGTAGTGAAGACACTTGCCCCTGCCCCAGTTCAAATCCAGTTTACGGATAATAGATGGATAGTTAAGTTGGAATTATTTAAAAATATCAGTGTTAGATGTGTACAACTATGAGGTTTGGTGCAATGACAAATATGATAAAATTACAAGCACTTGAACCGTATTACGGACAAATATGCTGGTAAAAATGCATTTTAGAATTGATTAAGTTAACTTTTAACCATTGGCGTCTCTCTTTCCTTCTTTACCAGCATTGGAATACTGTTGCAGTTTCATGCTGGAAGTCTTGGCTTGCTTATGGACTTTAGCCCTCAAGCATCACTTGGATCACAACGTGTAAGTTTCTCTGGGAGCGTGTTCTGTTATACACCTATGCTTTATGGAAGAGAAAAACAAATGGCCTGATATTGTAAATTTTTTGTCTAAACAAACCGAGCGATCTTTATGGAAAGTGAAGCTTTCAATTCGATCCAGTACAAATTCCTTGAAACAACTCCTGAGACACTTTGTGCATTTAAGGACCTGCTTGATGTCTATGTAAAAGACAGTAGGTTGCAGAAGTGAAAGGGAGCTATGTTTCAAGGGGTCTTGCAGTGTCTTGGAAGAGGCCTATTTACAAAACAAAATAGGGAGGCACATATTTCATCCATCTTTTGCAGTAATGCATACCATTTTGTTCTCTATGATGTTTTATCACTTCGTAGTTTTAGCCTGTTGCAGCCCTTACTAAGCAGGGCTTAAGTGGAATACATAGGAGCAACAGTATTCAGAGTTTCATATTCATGTTCATCCCCATTTGGGAAAACAGAGTACAAACTGGATATAGCAGAATACTTGAAGCAGGAGGTAACACTTGCTTTATCTTTTTCATAAATATGTTTCCTCTAGTAATATTTTTTTTTTTCCTGATCAACATTTCCAGAAGAAAGGAGACTAATTGGGACCAGCCTCATCCTTTCCCTTTCTTTCTTTTACGGCCAAAAGTAATTGCCTTCACTTTCTTTGACTAGATCAGGAACTTCGTGAGCTTGACGGGTAGCTTTGAGTGGTTTATCAGTGAATCAATCTTGAATTAGAACATAGTATTTCTTCACTGTAACTGATAACTTGCAATGGATTCAAAATGAAACTGGCGAATCCCTCCCCTTCTTGATCATCTGTTGGGCCTGTTCTTTTCTTGCTGGAACTGCTCCCCTTCAAATGTCTGACCGAACTGCCAATTTCTTGGTGCAACATTATAAGAGGTGACTGTTTTTCCACTATTGTTGGTTACCTCAAAAGAGAGGGGCTGACCATGGAGGTTTACATTGCATTGCCAATTTTGCCCCCAGTTTCTAACCACGGAAATCCATGCTGTCCTTGATCCCTTAACTTTGACTGCAACTATCTCACCATCCAATGCCGCATTGGTGATCAGAACTTGATAGAATGATGAAGTGCCCCTTACTGTAAATCTCAGTCCTCCCTCTCTCTCACAATTCACCCTACATAAAATCCACCATATTCATTTCTTGTTAGTGCTATATTAACAAACTGAAGAATAACTCCTATTAGTTGTCAATTTTGAATCATGGAGAAAATATTTGTTATACTATAAGCTCATTGAAGGCGAATATGATTATGATAGCACTAGTTGGACTAGCTATATTTTACCCATTGTTTCGATATTTGTTAGAGATGGTCTGAAATTGAAAGAACTTTTATCAATTTACCCTTCTTATAGCATGCTTAAAGAGTTTTTTTTTTTTTTTTTTTTGGAAGGAGCGGGGTTTTTATAGGATCCCGGAACCCATTAAAGACCAGAACTGGTCAACACACCGTAAACTGATAAAAATGCCGTAAACTGAGTTCGAACCCATGACCAAATGGTACCATCCGCCAAGCTCCAACCGTTGAGCTGTCATGCTATTGCCACATGCTTAAAGAGTTTAGGTCACGTTGGCTCATACATTCATTAATCATGAATGGTGAAAGATGAAATTCTTGTTGGGGGAATTCTACATGTTACTCTTACCTCCTGAACTGAACTGGCACAATGTCTGCTTTTCTCTCAGCTATTCCAGCAAAAGCCACTTCCGACATCTCGAAATGTTCCCGGGGAAAATTGCACCAGCCACCATAATCATTTGCCAGACCATAGTTTGGAGGACAGAAATCTGTTGCAGTAACTATTACTGAAGGACTCCCTTGAAGGCACCAGAGAACATGATCAACACATCTAATTTCAAAGCAACCGCCACAGCTTCGACCTTTATTGAACAACATACTACTCAATCCAGCACTGTACTTCCCATAGCTCGTAGCGTGCAAGTTTCCATAGCCACAAGCACCCTCTGCAACATTAAAGCACAAAATCAAGAACAGGTATCCTTAGTTCTAGTGAGCCATAAGACTTGAACAAAATATCTAAGTAGGAAATACTAGAATGACAGAAAGCAAAAGGAGTAAAAAAATACCATTGATGATAGGACCATCTGTTTCTTTGGTGTAGGTAGCAGTAGCAGACATCCACTCATCATCTCTAGCTGCCATTGTTACTGCTTTTAACAAGACTAAGTAGCAGAGAGTGGTTTGCCAAAACCCCATTTGTGAGGTTAAGGGGAAAGGACTCTCTGATAATGAGCTTCTTTTCTTTTTTATGGGGATTGTAATGGAGCTAAAAGAACTTTCTCCTTTAGAGTAGGTGGCCTCAAAGTCCCTACTGAAGAAGAAGAAGAAGAAGAAGAAGGGATAGGAGTGTTTAAACACTGTTGAAAGAGTCAGAAATGAGCAGCAGGGTTTCAAAAATCCAAAGAAGAATTGGATTAGGCTTTTGTTTCTTTGTTCTAATTGTGAATTTTAGTTTTGGCTCTTCTTTTGAGAAGTAGAAAGAGAAGCTGATAGTGAGGACCAGGAATAAGGGGAAAATTATGGTAAGAGTGGGCGAGCCGGAAAATGGCACCTAGTTGATGATACTCTCAATTTCTTTTGGTTTAATTAAATACCACTTTCCATGAGATGGCGTTTGTTTTTTTCTTCCCATCAGAACTTTGGTTCTAAATACTTTTGACTCAGTTTTTGTTTATACTTTTAATATCAATTAGAAGTTTTTAATAGGTTTTGAATTCAGAACAATTTAATAAACGATAAAGGTATTTATTTTTACTTCTGAATAGATTCAAAAGTCTTAATAAAAAGTGAGACACTCTGTTTAGAGCATTTGTTTTTAGTTCTGTCAGAAGTTTAACTTCTCATTGGAGTAAACAACAGCGGTGTGTTGATCACTTAGCATCGAGTGTTTAGTGAAAATTCATTTCAATAATAACCTTACAATAAATTTGTAATGACTATTGTGTTACCCATTTTCTTCACCAACCATCTTCTCTTCTCTACCTCATTTTTATCACACGAACATTATCGTCACTACCACAACCGTCTTCTTCTTCATCTTTCTCTCTCTTGAGATTATATGAGAAATGAAGAGGGATATTGAGTTTTTTTGGGTAGCGAAAGGAGGATCTCCATGGGATTTGGAGGAGAGAAAACAAGTGGAGAAATGAGTTAATGTTAATGGTTTGTGGTGGCAGTGGGAGTTGTAGCGGTGAGCAAAAATGTCGAAAATTTTCAAATCAACACCTAAAAATAAACACATTTAATTTTAAAGCTTTTATCTAATCAGGAGCTCATTTATAAGTAAAACAATCAATTCATTTAGAAGCTTATTCATAATTTCTAGCTCCATTTATAAGTTAGCGTCTAAGCAATTGAAAAAAAAAAAAAAAAAAAGGCACTTTAGTATTTAGTACTGACCACTGAAAACAAAAATAAACACCCCAATATCTGACAAGTAGGGAATTGACCATGGTCTGATTTAGAAGTGGTGACTTTGGACCCGCCTTCAATCTCCCCCCACAGCGTCCACAAATGCCCATGTACTTGGATATGAAATTGGAACATGGCCATGGCCATGGCCAGATAAATATGGTAAAGCCGGCTGCTGCCGATTAGCTTCCAATGTAATAGTTTCAATTGTGGAGCAACTAAAAGCTTATTCAGTGGAACGTGTGGATCAACAAGGTCAGAATGTTGCGAGCTTGCCAATTGCCATATAGAACACTCGTATAAAAAATAAAAATCCAATAATGAAATTTTTACAGTTAAAAAGGATGCTTTACTGAAATTTGGACAAACGCGATTTTAAATCATGATCAGGGAATGACTCCATTGACTGAATCGGTCTAGAATTGCTAAGTTTCTTGTATTTCATGATAGATTGGTTTCTAAAGCAGTGGCTAACCTGGAAACCATTTCTGCATATAGTCATATAGTTACCTTTAAAATAATTTCAACAATAAGCTGGGATGATCTTTTGAAGTTGCTAACTGATTATTGCAGGCTTTGGATATTTTGAGGATCGCAATGACATCATCTGAAGTGGTTCTTACTAAAGTATTTTGCAAAGGAAGAGAGTGAGTTGGTATCCTCGTCCTGGTTTTTCATGGCTTAGTTTTGACTCAAGGTGGATACATAGTTGAGGATCGTAAATATCTTGTTCTTGATAACTTGTGAGTAAAACCGATGGATAACTTCATTACTAGTGATTATGATTAGCTCCCTCCGAGCACACAGAAACAATGAAGACTGTATTTTACTAAGACTTGAGACGGAGGTGGTTAGTGTTGGGGAATATGAGGTACATCTGAAAGCCTCTCTTAGTTCTTATGTCAATTTCAATTTAAAAATCCTAGAGTTCAAATTAACTCTATACTTACTGAAATTATCCTTACAAAGGGTTATGCGTATTCCTGATCATCTGTAAAGACATTAAATGCTAAAATATGATTTGTGGTGTAGGTTTTGGGTATTCAGAGCTGAAATGACTTCTGGAAAGGTTCTTAGTAAAGTATTTTGCAGGAAAAGGAAAAAATCGGCTGTTTTGTTGTACTTATTGTCTTGTTCTTCACAGCTTATGAGAAATCGCTCCCCTAATACATCAAGATTTTGGATGTTGATTGCTTGGATGCCTTCATTAATCAAAAGATTACTGTTAGCATGTTAAGAGACGTTTGGTTTCTATCCGCAAAATGCTTGCATGCCTTCATTAGAAATTTAATCTTCAAATGGATTGTTTGTTTTGAATTTGTGTTTACTTTATGATCAAATGTTAAGCTTTTTTATTGTATGTAAACATTGCAATCCTTCCGTAATAATTTAAAAACTCAGAGCTCCCCTGTTTTACATGGCAAGTGTAGATTATTGGGGTATATGTGCTGAATGTGTTATAAAGTAGGATGAAATTATAAATGTGAAGAAGAAATAAGATTACTCGGCAACCTGTGGAATGTCTTTGAGCGAAATCTCTTATAGTTACAAAATAGGCAAACCATCTGACAGAAAATTTGGCCTCTTACACTCTCTTAATGAACTTGTAACACTATCTTTATCAAAAGATAAAAGATACAGAAAGACACAAATCGAGAAGAAGAAAAATAAGTATAGTTGAAGGTAAAGTTTGCGATAAAACACTAGAAGAAGTTGAAGTTGTTGAATCTCATGTGTCCAAAGCTGCCACTTGCATATGCATTGAGGAGGATTTCATTGTGAGCAGACCAAAACTCAGCTTTCAGACCAGCTCTTCTTGCTGCTTTTAGGATCTTGTTCTTATGTGCATATCCAGTCACCACAACTTTCTGACTACTTGCGTCAACTTCCACCTTCTCAATTCCTGAAAAATCGTCCATTGAATCAAATCAAAATTTAATACATTGCTTCAGATTCTATATCTACCATTAATGTTTTATCGATTAAGTACATTTATCAGTATGTTTGAAGTACTACTTTGCGATAATGAAGCTAGTCATCATATAGTGTAAAATAAACTCACCTTTTATCTTGGATAAGCATTTCCTGAGTCTTTTTTCATGTATCCCAACCATGTCTACCTTAAATTCGACTGTCTGCAATGCATCTTTACATTAGATCGAATATGTGATAGTAAAATGCACACACTACAAATACCAGCAAAAGCTGCAAATGGAAAACAAATGAACTTATGTATATGGTGCGTCCTGTAACAGTTTTGCAAGTGATACATTTGTATATCGATCATTGTTAGCTTTTATTTATATTATGTTTTAGCTTTTATAATATTTGAGACTGAAAGAAAGACCACTAAAAGTATCATTATTTTCATCATATATTTGCAGCAACTTGAAATGAAATGGATGCAATCAAAGAACAATATACATGCTTCGACCATTTGCAGCTGAAATATGAACTCATGACGATACATGCACTTTGGGTACATGTATCCGCCTACGACTATGAGATGTTCTTCATAGCTGACACATGAAATATCATATAAGAAACTACCATACCTCCATAGGATGCTTTGACAGAGTTGAAGTTTTTCGCTTAAAAACTTATATTATGACAGGAACCAGAAGGGAGACAAGAACAATGATTGGAAGTGAAGGAACAATTGGAATGAACAGGACAGTGTGTTTGGTAGTATATATAGTAGAGACCAGAGAGAGGGACACAAAGAAAAAGATGGAATCAACACAAGAAAAAAGTGGGTCTTATTATTGGGACAAGGTAAGGTATTGCTAGCTATCAATCTGCCTTTGCTTTATCAAAGACAAAACCAAATTACAAGAAAATGGTTTAGGACCAGACCAGAGGCTTTGAGGCTTCTCTCTTTGATTTTGAAATGATGGTCTTTGACAGGTCCAACTTACCTTTTCTTCTTGAATCTTGTTGTGAGTCTCTCTACACACTTTGCTCTGTTATTTTTCATGATCAATGGTTGTGATGAAATCGGAATATCTAGATCATTTTCATCGCGTATGCCATGTGAAGCAACGCGCATTTTATTTTATGCTCAGGAGTGTTGTATCATTTTATTTAGCCAAATATTGAGATGAAAAAATAAAGAGAAAGAGAAAAAGAGGGAAAGGGAATAAACACATCACTGAGCATTCCTTCAGGAAATGAACCATAGCTCAAGTTTGGTATTGTTTCTTTGCGAGTTGCATCTTTTGAGAGTGAGTTATAGTACATTAGATGGCCACATAGTTTACATTAGAATCTCTTTTGATTCAGGTATAGTCTGAGAGTTAGAAATGTATGAACCAAATGAAAAATTTTGTTATTACTTTTCAATCTATTTCAATACAGAGAGCTTTACATGTATTTATAGCTATTGCAGATTACATCTTGGAATCAAGAAGTTATACTAACAGACTACAGCTCATACTAACAGTTTATCATAATACACTAACTAATTACAGGTCATGCTAACAAATTATCTTAGACTCTAACAAACTATCCTGAACTCTGTCTATTTATCCTGGACTCTGTCTATCATCCCCCCTCAAGTGCAAGGGGTAGGGAACAAGACCAAGATGGGACTTGAGATAGGTAAACCGTGCACTCGGAAGATGCTTTGTGAGAAGATCCGCAGGCTGCGCACTAGTAGGAACAAATGCGAGAAGCAAATAACCCCAAAGAACATGATCACAAATGAAATGTAAATCAATCTCAATATGTTTGGTCCTTGCATGAAAAACTGGATTTTTGGCAAGGTGGTAAGCACTGACATTGTCATACTATAGAAGCGGAGAACTAGGAAGAGGAACACAAAGCTCCTTTAACAAAGCCTGGATCCAGATTACCTCAGAAGAGGCAAGGGCAAGACCACGATACTCAGATTCAGCACTGCTTCTGGAGACAACACGTTGTTTGGTAGCAGACCAAGAGATCAAATTACCACCCAAATAAACCAAATACCCACTGGAACTACGTCGGTCATCAGGATTAAAACCCCAGTCAGCATCAGAGAATGCTTTTATAGCAAGATCACGAGCAGGTTGTAAGAGCAATCCATCATGAGAAGAGCCTTTCAGATAACGTAGAATACGCTTGACAGCCAATCAGTGGGACGTCGTAGGTGCTTGCATAAACTGACAAGCCCTATTGACCGCAAAGGCAATGTCTAGCCTGGTCATGGTGACGTATTGGAGAGCACCAACTATGCTGCGATAGATAGTAGCATTCATGAGGGGAGTTCCATCAGACTGGGACAAGGGTTTTCCAACGGCTCCTGGAGTTGGAGAAGGTTTGCAATCCATCAAATGAGCACGGGTAAGGAAATCAACAACATATTTTGCTTGGCTGAGATGTAGTGCACCATTACAACGATGAACTTCAATACCCAAGAAGTATGACAAAGGACCCAAGTCTCGAAGGGCAAAGACTGGATTCAATTGAGCAATAAGCGAAGAAATATGCCTGGAAGAATTGCCAGTAACAATGATATCATTACTAGGTGGATCAACCAAAGTCCAAGTGCCATTTTTATGTCAAACAGAAATTTCATGTTCCATGGCATTAACCCAGTATGGATCTTGAAGCGCCCGTCTCAAAGTAGTGGGTTATGAGTGTTTAACAATAGAGAGATCAAGGATTTGTTTCCTCTTTGAAATGCCAGCCATAGAACGAGTAAACATGCGAGATGGAAGAGAAGCTGTAGGAGGAACATCAGTGGGAAGTGAAGGGACTGAACTAGCAGACGTATGAGACAGAGGATTAGATGGATCATTAGTTGGTGCATTAGATGGAGCATTAGAAGGATCAGTAGATGGAGCATTAGCTGGTGCATTAGAAGGATCAGTAGATGGAACAGTAGATGAAGCATTATCTGGAGCATTAGATGGAGATAAAGAGACTGAACCAGTGGAGGACTTAGGAACAAAAGAAGTGATGACAGGTGACAACTCATAGGAAACTGATGAAAGCAATGAAGTAGAATTACGCATAGGAAAATTGTATTCATCAAATACTACACTGGGAGAGACATACTCGACCAGAATCTTGATCAAGACACAAAAACCCCTTATGGTCTAAACTATAACCCAGAAAGACACAAGCAACTGATCTGAATTGGAGCTTATGCTGATTATAAGGATGAATAAAGGGAAAACATAAGCAACCAAAAACATGAAGAACACGATAGTCAGAAGTCTATTTAGAAGAACCTGATAAGGAGACTTATGACTAAGCACTTTAGTTGGCATGCGATAGATAAGAAAAGCAGCTGCTTGAAAAGCATATTGCCAAAACTTCAAAGGCATATGAGCATGAGTTAACAAAGCAAGACCTGTTTCAACAACATATCTGTGTTTACGTTCCACTCTACTATTTTGGGAAGATGAATATGGACAAGAGAATCGATGTTCAATACCAGAATCTAATAAAAAGGATTTAAAAGCCTTGAAGTCACCACCATTATCAGAATGAAGACATTTAATGGAGGTGTTAAACTGATTTTCAACACGTAGTTTGAACACCTTGAACATGGGTAAAGCCTGATCTTTGGACTGAAGTGGGAACAACCAAGTGAACTGTGAAAAATCATCAACAAATAAGAGAAAAAAGCGAGCACTAGAGGTAGATTTGACAAAGGCAGGGCCCCAGATATCAGTATGAACAAGGTCTAAAGGACTAGAAGCATGAAAAGAGGATAAAGAAGTAGGTAAACGATGACTCTTTGCAAGTTGACAAGATGAACAAACAAAATATTGAGATTTATTGAATGGAACATTACAAAGATTCAATACATGATGAACAACATTTATTGACGGATGGCCTAGTCTATAATGCCATAACTGCTCATTGTTAACAATACAAGAAGTAGAGGAAACAGTAGAAGAACTTGAAAAAGTAGACAAAGCAGAGATGCTGGAACAGGAGGCAAGATCATTCTTTGAAGCAGGAAGAACTGACAACTTGTATAGGCCATTTTCAAGTCTGCCTTAAGCAAGAACCTTCCTTGAATGTGGTTCCTTCACAAAGAAACGATCAGACCAAAATTCAATGAACACATTGTTATCAGAACAAAGTTTAGCAACACTAATCATATTGGTTGACAGGGAAGGGACATGAAAATTTTGTTTAAGAAAGAAAGATGAAGATGGACTATGAGAAAAAGAAGAAAAGGTTAGAGAGCCAACACTAGAAATAGGAAAAGAAGTATCATTACCAACCGTGACCTTGTCTGAGCCCATGTAGGGAGAGGAATTAGCAAGACCAGCTTGATCATTTGTTAAGTGATGACTTGCTCCTGAATCCAAGTACCAACCTTCATTGTGGAAAGAATTTGAAGCTGCGGCTAAGGCAGGCATGCTTGGTTTGAAGTCAGTTGAAGAACCAGATTGCAAAGAACCAGAATGTTGAAAATTAACATCAAATCGATGATAGCAAGCAAAAGCTACATGTCCATATTTGCCACATAACTGACATTGTGGCCGATCATTGGACTGTTTATTACTGTGATTATTGGAATGACCATCATGTGGACTGTGATTGGAGCCATATTGTTGTCCATATTGGAGGCCATATTGCTGACCATAGTGTTGTCCATTGAACTGACCATTGAACTGTCTTGCACGACCTCGTCCCCTATTAGACTGACCATCATAAGTTCTTCCTCTGCCTCAACTAAATGACTGACCATGGTGCTTACCAAATTGCTGTTTATAACTGGAATTGGCCAAATTTGTTGAAATGGGTGGAATACTATCCACAGAGCCTTGTTGCTCAAGCCTATTTTCAAAAGACAATAACATACTATGTACAGACTCAAGTGAGATCTGATCATCTCTGACATTGATTGCTGTGACTACTGAGTTATATTCAGTACCTAAACCATTTAGAAGATTCATGATATGATCTTGACCTGAGACTAACTCACCAATGGTTGCTAAATTGTCTGTTGCACTCTTGATCTTCATGATGTAATCAATCATGGACAGTGATCCTTTCTTGGTAGATTGTAAGTCTAATCACAGTTGCATGATCCTAGCTCTTGAAGAAGAAGAAAAGATTTGTTCTAAAGCCTTCCAGGCTAAAAAAGGAGTGGTGTGATCGATGATTTGAGTCATTATGGCTGGTGTAAGAGACACATAAATCCAACTTAGGATTGTGCGATCTTGCCTTTTCCAAGCAATAAAAGCAGGGTTGATAACTCCTGTACTTAGTTCTTTTGTTGGTCAAACCGAAACTCCTTCAATGAAATCTTCAAAACCATTTGCAAAGATTACATTCTCAATTTGAGATTTCCAAAGTATGTAATTGGATCTATCTAGCGTTACTGGCAGGGTGTGATTCAAAACTTGATAAGAAGGAGTAGAAGACACAGTGGATGTCTGTCCTGTATTGAGAGAACCAGAAGAAGATTGTGTTTCCATTGATAAGAGAAACTCTAAAGCTCTGATACCAAGTTAGAAATGTATGAACCAAATGAAAAACTTTGTTATTACTTTTCAATCTATTTCAATACAGGGAGCTTTACATGTATTTATAGCTATTGCAGATTACATCTTGGAATCAATAACTTATACTGACAGACTACAACTCATACTAACAGTTTATCATAATACACTAACTAATTACAGGTCATGCTAACAAACTATCCTAGACTCTAACAAACTATCCTGAACTCTGTCTATCTATTCTGGACTCTGTCTATCACTGAGAGGTGAGTCGTGTGAAATATTTTGATGGTTTGGAACTAAAATGTGAAGAACTTGTGCAATGATGGAGGATGTTGTGACACCGACGAGTAATATCTGGAAGCCTATTTTCAGCTCCATCTATCACTTTTCTTATTGTTGTTCTTACCACTGATATTTTTTGTTATCCTAGCTCTTTATGCTACAGTTCTTGTTGTCTTCGTTATCTTATTTGTTGTTCCCTTTTTCTTACAAATAACTAATGCTGGATCAAAAGTTCGAATCCAGTAAAGATTGCATCACTACCATCATCATTCAGCTGCTTAAATGTTTTGTTGAATGGCTGATCATACATTATGTGGATTTGCTTCAACCTGTATAACAAATAGAAAAAATGTTCAAATTATTTCCTTCACAATTCCGTAATACCATAGACCATAGCTAAATAGAGCAAACTCGACTCGTTATTGGGCTAGCTTGCTCTACATCCTCAGAAGACCCACTCGGGGGAGCTTAATTTGTAAGTATTTCGTGATATTTACTTGGAGCTTTTTTTCCAATGGGCAAGTTCAAATGCCAAATTTGGGATTTGACTGAGGTTCGAAGGTACATTTTCATGCTCTAATGGATTGCCCAAAGTTCAATGGATATAAGGTTTCAACCCTAATAATTGCTAAAAAAAAATCATTTGAGCGGAACTAGACACTTCAAGTAGTTTTGAGTAGGGTTGAGCATTTTAGACCTAAAAATCGGTTTGAAACCGGAAAATTGACCAATTGGGCTAGTTCGTGTTAGTTTTTAAATAATATTTTAATCCTTGGTCCTAAAAACCATATCGAACCGAAATTCTCGGGCCAGTCCTCAGTTCCAATTGTTAGAGCCCAAGTATTTAAAAAAAAATAACTAATTACAATATTGAGCCCCACCCGCTCGGTCCGCCTAAAAAAATCCAAGCCCAATTGACTCTCAAAACCCTCCACTTGCCTCAAAAATAAAATTTAAAAAAAAAAACCATTTAATCTCGAAACATGTTGTGCTATCTTCATATCCATTCAGGAACGGATCTAGTGGGGGCACTTGCCCCACTGACTTTTGATTTATTTTATTTTTATTTTGTCGATCCTGTGAAAGAATACCCAAAATTGAGCAGTGATAGAATTTGGTAGCAATTGAAAAACTTGAGAAATGTCGACCCCCCATAAAAGCCTCGTCATCAGAACCCCAAAACCCCCCAATTGTTCCCTCATTTCGTTCTCAGACTCAAACCAACCCCTCAAAAAACCACTCGAAAGAATGGATATCCAACACCAACTTCACCACTGACCTCTCCATCGTTCACAACTCTCTCCCTTCCACTATCTATTACTAAATTTTTTATGGATCCAATCTCTTTCTTCTTTGGTGTTGTTTTCGTGTGCTGGAGCATTCGAGATCTAGTTTGGTGTTTTTATAGGGCTGAAAATTGAACCGACTTAGGTCGGTTTTAAAATTTTCAAACCAAAATCGAACCGACCATTAACAAAATCGATCCGAAATCAAACCGATTCTAATTTATGCAAACCGTAACTGAACCGGCTAAAATCGAAATAAAACCGATCCGACCGACTATATTAAAACATATTGTATTATTTATATATAAAATATATATTATTTATTATATATATTCGATCGGTTCGGTTCGGTCGGCTAAAATCACATAGAAACCGAAAACCAAATCGACCACTTCGATTTTGAATTTTTTTTTAAACCGAAATCGATCCGAAAGATGGGATGGAAATAGAAATCATGTAATATACTAATTTTCCGTTTATCTCAAAATCGACGGTTTTCGTAACGCGCTGGCAGCAGGTAAAAACAAGGGGCGGCCTTCCCCTCTTTCGATGAGGTAAGTGCTATTCCATTTCCATCCCATCTTCCAAGAAAATCCAACTTGGCGGTTACATTTCATTCACTCCACTCACTATTTCATTCTCCTCCTTCACAGACAGCTAAGCTTCCAACTTCTCTCATCTCTCTCTAAATTGAGATCGATCATTTTTTAGGAGATCAATTTGTTGAGGTTCCAAAGATCTGAGACAAGAAGAAGAGAGAATTGAATTTCTTGATTGAAATCTGCACTCTTTTTTTTGTGTGTGTTTGTAGTTTTTTTGTGAGGTTAATTTATGGCGTCATCCGCGCAACTTCGTTTGATGTCCGATCTTAAGTCAATTGTTAATGAGCCACCAGAGGTGAATATTTTTTTAACTTGATTTAGGGTTTTGTTTAGGGAATTGAATTGAATTGAATTGTGTGTTTTTGTGAATTAGGGATGCAGTGCAAGTCCGTTATCTGATGAGAATTTGTTCGTATGGAGTGCCACTATATTCGGTCCGGACGAATCACCATGGGAAGGTAGATCTTTTTCTCTTCATAGGTTTTATAGAATGAACAAGTTTTCTTGTTTAATGTTTTGGTTTGAGATCTTTTGTTGTTTGAATCTTGTGTTGGTAATTCAGGTGGTCTGTTTGGTTTGAGATTGACCTTTGGTGATAACTATCCAGAGAAGCCCCCTCGGGTTCGTTTTACATCCGAGATTTTCCATCCAAATGGTTAGTAAGCTTTTAAGTTCTTATTATGTTCTACTGCATGCTATCTATACATTTATGGAATCTGTTAGTTTCTTTCAATTTTCAGTAATCGCTAATTCATTTTCAGTAATTGTGTGCAAAGGAATCAGATTGATTCTACTTGTAATTAAGAACGGGCATTGAAGTCTATGATTGATTGCTTTCTAAATTTGTGTTCAGTCAAATAATTAGTGTACGACTAGTGCGATAGTAGCCAACGCAATCTAGGACATTGCGCTGGTTATCTAAGATATGCTTGAGGGACATTGTGTGAGAACTGCTAAACATGTGAGGTCACATGATTGAGAGGCTGATAAAATCATGAAATTACAAAGTATGTGTATGCAACCAAAGCAGTAGAATTATGGTGACGTATGTGAAACCCGGATGTAGTGTATGAAATGATGAGAAGTAGGGTTTTCAATAATTTGTCAATCATTGTTAATTGAAGAAGTTAGGTTTAGCTGCAGTCCTCTTATCTAGGGTAAGAAATTTGCAAACTACAAAAAAATTATTTTGTGATTTACCATCATTGTAGAATTGATTGCCTGACATGCTATCTTCACTTGAATAACCCTTATGTTGAGCAATGAAAAGAAAGCCAAGGAAGGAAATTTTGACTCAATATATAATGAGCAATAGGGTTAATGGATGTCTTCCATTTCAAGTGTGACAAAACTGAGGTATGATGGATGCACATAAGATGTTCATACATGCCTTGGACTTTACTAAGTTGTAATGTCAAGGGAACTCAAGCTTTGAGGTTCTGGTCGTGCGGATCATGAGTAGCATCCAACCTTTGAAGCAATTTCTGATGGTTTTGAACTTCAATGTTCCCTTTAGGAACGGCCCAAATGCTTAACATCTACCTTAGGGGAAAAGTTTTGCTAGGGTAGTTTGTGGGTAGTCTGCTCATAGTCTAGGATGACCTTCCAGGGTGCAACTTCTGGGTCGCTCATGTCTTATCTAAAGGGGCATGTCATGGGTCCTTCGATGCATCAGAATTGCTTAGAGACTACTTTCATAGTGGGAACTGAGAGTAGGTTGTTGGATACGAGTAAAGTCAAGTTTATGGTATTGCTACTAGGAGGGACAATAACTGATTCAAGGCCTGGCTTATGCCTGACATATTCGGCTATCTCATATCCTAGTTTGATTCTTGCCAAACCATGGCCAAGTTCTTTGGATCTATATCATTCCGTTCGAGTATCATGAGGATTGGACCGAGGCCTTGGAGAAGCCTCATTCTCATAGCTCATTTGTGTCTGGGTGTTGGATTCATATCGAGTATTACTCGATCCCTTTAGGCTTGTGCTAGCGTTGTTGCATGCTAGATGCCGCATGGACCCTTCCATTGTCGTATGATGCTTATGCTCAATAGTAGGTCCTTGACAACTTGTTATCTACCTTTCTCATAACCCTTGGCTTATAATATATAGGTCCTGGATGATATATGGGCTAAGAGAAGCAATGGCCATCTTTGTAAGCTTTTAGAGCTTGCACAGTTAATTGCTCAAAGATTTACATCCTTGTCTAGATAATGAGGTTTCAGACTTCGCCGTTTTCAAAACATAAACCTTTATCAGTAAAGTAGTCAGAAAAATAGTTATGCAAATATGGTAGAGGAAGTCAGTTCATGATATCATTCACATTTCATGGTGGCTCTGTTTGAAAAGGTATTACTTACTGGTTACTAGCATGAATTCCTCATTCGAGACATTTAAGCTAACTTTGGACATGGCATGAATATTCTCTTTGTTGAGATTTTGTGTCTGAGCGTATCCTTCATGTTTGATTTCCTCCCCATTTTGTCATTTCTATGAGGAGATAGAGCTGGGACAGGAGCAGCAGCCTAAAACTAAGAATTCAGAAGTTTTGAGCAATTCCTGTAAACAGAGCTACACCATTAAAGACATCAGATAAGGAAAGCAGTCATACCACACATGCAGCGGGTCCAAGAACAATTAAAGGAGATCTTTGGCTCCTGGATATGCTAGAGATGCCATACTGGACTGTGCGGACTTTTGCAGGATCTTCATCTTCAAATATGAAAGAAGTCTGACAGCATGCATCGAATTTAAGATTAGAATAAAGAAATATACACAGACAAAAACAAAGGAAGAAGAGATAATAAATCTTAACAGGACATGTCCAGGAAGGATCAACCTTGAACAGAAAATAGAAACACATGGATGTTGTTTCCTTTCCCTTGTAATTCCACTTTTTAGTAAGGAGCTATGTCTCATCAAACCACCATGATGAGGGAGGCTTCCCATACTCGTAGCATTTTTATCACTTTTTGTAGTAATTCCTGTTTTCGCATATGAGAGAAAGAAGTTTTTATTTATAAGAGAAAACCTTAAATTTACACACAACCGAGTGCTAAATTATTTCCCTGGCATAGAGCCCTTGTATATTTAGCGCACTGATTGAATATTTTTTGACTTTACGAGTTGAAGGTTTTGGATGTTGCCTCCGATTTGAAATGTTAGAGGTAATTTATGTATCTTTTACATCATAAGGGAGAAGTATTTTCTTGGTTGTGTTTTTAGAAACTACAAAATTCCGAATGCCAGTGGAGTTCAGGATCTTAGATATGCCTCCACAGCTCCGGAAATTTATCTTATTCTTGGCTACTATTAAAACAATAATTCAGAACAAATTGTGGTGTTCTTTAGAACAACACTCTGAATCATTATGTTCCGATTGAATATGATGTCTGCCTGCATGAATTTGGAAGAGACCATTGATTTCATTTTATCTTTTAGAAACTTTAGTAATATCATGTGTTTACGACTCCTGCAGTTTATCATGATGGCACACTTTGCATGGATATCATTCAAGATGCCTGGTCGCCTTGTCATGACGTCTGTACAATCTTGACATCAGTTCAGGTGAACACATATTTTCCCGGCACCATACTATTAGGAAAAAAGTATCGTGAAAGGAACAGTATTGTTAATAACTATGTCTGACTTTCAAATATTGCAGTCACTTCTCACTGACCCAAATCCAGCAAGTCCTGCTAATCCTGAGGCCGCTCAGCTGTATCAACATGATATCCAAGCTTATAACAGGTCTGTGCCAGTAGCGTCATAGGTTATACTTCTGTAGCTGTTTTATCTGTAGTGCTTCAGCCTCAAAGTGTTTTTTTTTTTTTTTTTTTAATTTTCTTCTTCTGCTGCTTGCAGGAGGGTACGCCGATGTGCTCGCAAATCCGCTGAATCTTTCTAAAGTTTGATGCCTTGCTTATTGTGATTAATACATGCACATTGGACTTGGAAAAAGATTTCAATGATCTTTGTGTTCAATTGGACTGTCACTCGTTTCCACACTTCATATTTTCAGTTTATGCTATAATTGTCACAGGTTGGTGTCACATAAATTCAATGTTTATACAGACCTGCCCTTTATCAATTTACGACGAAATTATTATTTCCACAATAAACAGATTGTTACTTGTGCATTTCAAGGTTAAGATTGGAAACAAAAGTGGAATTACCTGTTGATGATCAATATATGCCAATCTTCACCTTCTGTTCATTGGAAAATCATGTATTCCATGGACCATTACATTATTCATCTGTAATCATTATTTGTGCTGTCTTTTCTTGTATTTCCTTCGCCTACAAATATTTGCGCCAAAAGCATACCTACTAGTCCGGTTATTTGGAAGCCTATTTAAATTATGGCCTATCCCCCACCCCAGTTGACATAACTATTGCCTCATCGAATCACAGCATCACCTCTAAAACGCCTTCGTAACATTCACTGTTTATACTAATGCAACAACAAATTTTACAGAATCGCCTCTAAAATGCCCTTGGTTTTATAACAGTTGCTGTTTATACAATTTCTAGTGCAATAGTAGCTTTTATAGACAGCACTTGCATAATTATCAACTTCCATCTGATATTAATAACATAAGCCTCTGCAAACGAAAACAAAGTGATGCGATAAACAGATTCATATAGGTTGAGCTCAACTTGGCATCAACGTAACATGAACCTAGCATTTTATTTTTTCAGTAGCTACGGACATGCGCCCATGCAGACCAAAATTATAAGTGTTAAACCGAGATTCTATGTCAGTTTAGGTAAACTACTGTTGGCACAATCTATCCATCTTGCAACCTTTTAAGGTCTCACAAAAAGACCAGTAAGAAAAGAATAACCAGAAACCTTATAGTCAAAAGGAAGAAGTTTGTCAGATGAAGTTATTCTACAGGAAAAGAAACCATGCAATCTATTCATCAATTCATGTCAGTTGCCCCACTTTCTAAGCTTTCTGCTCACAGATACAGATAGAAAGCCTAAGAGCATACACAATGCTTGGTATGTGGTGCAAGACAATATGATTATGTTAGTTAAACACAGTATACTAAATATAAGCAAATCACTTTTTAAGATTCAATCACTTGCCAATACCATCAAACTTAGTTGAATCCCCAATCTTGCAAGACATTCAAAGCAAGGGCACTTCTTCGCTGAATCGCTAAGTTTAGTTGACTAAAGAGTAATCTCGAATGATTAGTTAAATAATTGCATTTGTGAGACACTTACAGTATCTATAAATCATGACATGAAGACAGCATTGTATTTTAAACAACAATTATCTCAAAGATGCTAACAACCCAAAAACACTCCTTTGCTTCCTTCTAAAGGTATTCCTCAAACGAAAACCTTCCTTGCTTCTCATCTCATATTAACTTCACCATGCAATCTCTATTCGCATACATATAAATAAGACCTTCCCCATTCCTGTCATGTCATCTTCAGTATCTGAGAGATAGATAAACATGATTAAGAGTTGCAAAGCTAGTGTTTCCAAATGTATTCTAGTTCTAATTATAGCAAAGCTGGTGCAAGTTTCATTTGCTTCTGTTGTATCTGTGGGGGACTTCAAAAAGGATTTTTTTGTTACATGGTCTCCTAACCATGTAAACACTTCTGCTGATGGACACGAGAGGAGCTTAAAGCTTGATCAAGAATCAGGTAACTGAGAGAGTTCTAAAACCACATTTTTTACTGAGTTTTCGAGTTATTTCTTAAATTTTGTTGGTTTACTTATTTATTTTCTTGTTTACAGGTGCTGGATTTGCATCCAATGACATGTTTTTGTTCGGTCAGGTTGACATGCAAATCAAACTTGTACCAGGCCATTCTGCAGGCACCGTCGTGGCTTTTTATGTTAGTATATCCCTCCATTTACGCTACAATATATTATTTTCCTTTCTATGAAACTTTTTTTAGGTATTAACTCTTAAAACAATTACCAAGTTTTAACATACAAATTAGAGATGTTACTAATTGCTAAGCAAAAATTACTATATCATCTCAACAAACTTTAACCCATAACTTTTTATTTTTTGCAAATGTTAAAAGTACTTTTACCATGTTTTGATGAACAACAACAAGAATGTTACTAGCCGATAAAGTGGAAAATTAATACCAAATTTCACCAAAGATAATAACATAGATTACATCACAAAGAATGAAATCTGAACTTTCAACACATAGTGGTATTGCATGATGTAACCAATCTTTGGGTTTATGGGCTTGGAGGCCATTAGTATTTGTAATAGTGGCAATTATTGGAGAAAGCAAGTTTTCTTCTTAAAATGAATCAGAATTTGGTGAGGAAAGAAGATTATAGAACCTTTAACATAAGATATTGGTTTTTTGCAGTTATCCTCTGATCAACCAAAACGAGATGAGATCGATTACGAGTTTCTAGGTAATGTAGAAGGCAAACCATACATCCTTCAGACAAATGTGTTCGCGAATGGATTGGATAACAGGGAGGAGAGGATAAACTTGTGGTTTGATCCAACTAAAGATTTCCATACTTATTCAGTCTTGTGGAACCTTCACCAAATTGTGTAAGCCAACTTAACTCCCAGTCTTGTGTTCAAGGTAAGAAAGATACCTAGTATTCATATTTTTTTGGTGGTTTTTTTCTGGCAGATTTATGGTTGATTGGGTACCCATTAGAGTATACAAAAACCATGCAGACAAGGGAGTTGATTTTCCAAGGTGGCAACCAATGAGCCTAAAAATCAGCCTATGGAATGGTGACAGCTGGGCAACTCGCGGAGGACGCGATAAGATTGATTGGTCAAAGGGTCCCTTCATAGCGTCATTCAGAGACTACAAGATTGATGCATGTGTTTGGAGAGGAAATGCAAGGTTTTGCAGAGCTGATAGTGATACAAATTGGTGGAACAAAGCCAGGTTTAGGTCATTGACTGCAGCACAAAGAAGGTTGTTCAGATGGGTTAGAAACTATCACCTCATCTATGATTACTGCCAAGACAACAAGAGGTTCCAAAATGACATGCCCAAGGAGTGCTCCCTGTCCAAGTTCTAAACTATACAAGAGGAATAATGTTTAAGGTTGCCTATGAGAGCTATGCTATATATAGTTCATATGATTTAAATTACATTCCAATTGTTGTTTGACTCCCTTTTGTTTATACTGATTATAAAAGATTTCTATGTTTGAAAGCTCAACTCACCCTTGATAAGCACCAATTCATTAAACATTTGAAATTTGTTTTGAAAATCGTATGAGAGCATCCATAACCAACCCTTTTGGTTGTTTAAGTAGCTCATAAAACATTTGAGATGCTAAACGAGGGGAGGTACCAATATAGCATGGATTCCCACTCACTCCTCAGGACTCAGGAGGACATTTGACATGGCATGAAAATCCCCTTTCCTAAGGACGACGCCTATACACATAATCAATGTTGTCAAGCATCACGACCCTCTGTGAAATCATTAGGAGCTAAAATAGAGTTCTTTCATATTTGCCCGAGCTCTTTTTTATTATCTCAAATGGCACTTTGAGAGTCTGAGGGTCAAGCTCAGGTATCAAAGGTTGCTTGTAGTTGTAAACCTACATGATTGATCTTCTATCCTGTTGAAAGAATGAAGTTTTAAAACAAAAATAAATGAGTTTGAACCTGAATTTGATCTTTAAATCTCTCTCTTATTTAGTCTCATATTTCTATGTAACTTATTGTGGAGGAATTCATAAGACAAGTGTTTGGACTTGGGCTTGGAATCTTTGAGGTACCCACACTTTTGTGAGGAGGGGAGAGTTAGACCAATGTTGGTCCACTCCACACAATTTTATCCGCAATAACGCCGCCTAAACAGGGATTACCTCTAGAGTTTGATTTCTTATAAACACTTCGTGATTTAGAGTTCTGTAAGGATTTTCAAGAGGTTTTTTTTTTTTTCAGTAAAAGCTTCATATTTCAGATAGTTCTTTATTTCGTTGATCTTGTGATTCTGAGCAATAGGAAATTAAGGGTGAATAAAATTACGTTTGTCAACAATGCATTTGATTGAACGAGACAGATACAGATTTCTGGGTTGTTTTATCCTGGGGACGGTAGGGCTTTTAGACTGCTTGCACAATTTTGGACAGAGCCACGAAACGTCTTAAAGAAATCAACCCAATCCGCGACTCAACCCAAGAATTTTTGTAACTTCGTTCCTATCTTTTATATTGCAGCATTTATATTTCCAACATATCCTAAATTTGAAGTCAGGGCCTTCGACTGGGGCTTGCGATCTTGAGCTAACATCAAACTAGCCCATCACACTTGAACCAGAGGAGGCCCTAGTGATAGGAACTGACCTTAAATGGTAATGGGCTAGGTTTGGCCCTGTCAGCCTCACTAGTTTGCATCCCGGGCCATGGAATTGAATTAGTGTCTATCTATACATCCTCTAGAACGGGTCTACTGCATTTATACACGGAGTGAAAAGAATAGTATGAAAGAAAATGAAGGTATTGTTGCCCTCCCTAATATCAGTATGGTTTACTAGTCAAACTAACACAAAATACAAGCAAATAAACAAAATGGTGAAGGAGTGATGGGTTTGATCATCCATTATTGCAGGGAATCCTCCTATTTAACCTTTATGGTCAGATACAACTTGAATAACGCTTTTTCTAAATGTCGACGCCTAGAAGGGTTACATGGATAATGAAAGGACTTCTATCCCTACTCGAATTTCTCACCATTCATTCCACTAGGCACACTAGGTTATGTGATTCAAATCATTCCACTAGTGTCTAGGTTATGTGACTCAAATCATTCCACTAGGCACACTAGGTTACTCTCAGAGCAAGTCACATTCAGCCTGGTTTGACATCAATTTCATAACGGCTTTCTAATTTAATTCTTATAAATGTTAAATATCCGTAGCTAAAAGCTTGAGCAAGAATCAAAATCTATTACATATCAGGTGCTGGGGTTCTATTGATGATGAGAGTTAACTTTCTCTCAGTTTAGGCATTGGTAAATACTGAAGAGTGTCTCAGCAGTTGTGTGCCAATTAAGCAAGAATCAAACCCACAAACTGCTTAAGATCAATGTCTACCAATGCTATCTACCTATATTCCAAAATCAAAAATCCCCATCCCCCCCCCCAGCGGGTCATATACATGCAAAAGAAAGAGATTTTTAATGAATATATACATATATATAACTGGATTAACGCGCCATAATGAAAGGGAGTTGTGCCAAAAACGACTAAAATCGCTATTAAAGATTTGTTGATGCACATGCACGAAAACTATAGCTCATTTAAGTGGCGGTTCAATGATTTGGCCTCATTATAACAACCAAACCACTATGTACTGGGTTTATTAGAACACCCAAATCAGTAAGTATAAGATAATTACATGATGATTAGGTACGTATTAGACATGCATCTTTCATTGATATAACATATAACTTCTTGACTTGTCTCTGCTTTCGTATTAAGACGTCTAACCAGAAAAGGATAGGAACAAGTTGAAATGTCCAGAAAGAGAAAACTTGATCAAATTATTTGAGCTGTTATACAGGAAGAAGAAGAAGAAGAAAGAGACGTCCAAACCAATACTTTATTTGTCACTGTCTTATGTGCTGTTTTTTGTGATGTTATTATCATCCCTTGTCAGGTTCAAATAATGCTAAATAAACGACAGGCCATCAATTATGTTTTAATAAGGTTCATCCTCATTAATTAGAGGCAACTTTCGGTCTAATAACTGACAAAAATACGATGCTACCATTAGTCCAATTCAATTTTTTTTTTCCTGTAAAGATCTAACATAAACGAGCCTTGACCCTGTGTATACCGACGGATTATGTTGATATAAATGTCAATTTTTATCCAAAATGGTTATGGTAGAATGATACAAAAATTGTAAGAACTCCAAAGAGGAACTTCTAACATATCTTAATTAGGATTTATCCTCAACTACAACTACAAAAAACTAATTCATGGAAAAGCCTTTGTTTTTCACACCCAGTAAGCACCCATCACTTTCTCCCACTGAGGCCTTTGTTTTTTCCTGTGTCTCAGGAGTCGTGCTCAGTCAATTATAATTTTCTTATGGTATGCATCTTTATGTAAAATACAAAACCAGAGCAATCAAAATGGTGTAGACAGGGGATATGGACAAAAAAGAGCGAACTGAGATTGAGGATAACATTCTAAAATCTCATTTATGTAGGAATAGTGCTCCTTGTTCTTGATGAAAGAACTCAATTTCCTTACTATGAGAAGCTCAAGAACATGGTTTCTCTATTTTGTCAAAAATCTTATAGTTGACAATGATCACCCTCTTGCAAACAAACCACTTACTGGATTCTACTGTGAATAGGGAACTTCCGGATGTGCCTTGAGAGTTGAGAAACTTATAAAGGCAGGAAGTCTACACTACAGTGCAGTTCAAATAGTTTGAAAAGTATCGCTAAAATACACATTTCTCTTAAGAGTATTTGAATCCTAATAGATTATAGTTAAGCCATAAGATAATCATGAACATATGGCTAGAGTTGCTTCTATAATCCAGCTGATCAAAAAATATGCCAGTAGGTTTTAGACATGTAGAAAATGAGTGAAGTACGATGTGGTGTTCAGTAATTGTTAGCAACTATAGACAGGCTGGATTTCCTACTTAGGACTCTGAATTGGAGTTTGTACAAGTGGAAGAAAAGGATATGTTTGTCTTCTTCTATCGTTCAACCTTCTTCATCACTTACAAGTTAAATTTTTAATTGGAGTGGGCGCTTTCTATCAGATTCAGAATTTTGTGTAGGGTCTTCACTCTCATTGTTTATGAAATTAGAATTTTTTCGAATGTTCGTGTGGTTTTTATATGATATCCTTAACATTTAGATCACTGCCACAAAAATTTAGTTCATTAATAGCATCTCCAATGGCAAGATCAAAGCTCGGTTTCTAGTTTTGGTGGTGCATTTTCTCGCCCCAGTACAGGATTAAAATATGAGCTTTTCCCAGTCCTGTGTTTAAAAACGAGTATATTAGATCATTATTTAGGTAAACTACACTCTAAAAGAGTCCTAAGCAGTAGCTCCCATCATTTAAAATAGAACTTACACCAACCTAGAGATCAGAAAACCACATGCACATAGCTCCTAAAAAACAAAACTCTTAACTGTAATACTGCTCTTCTCAACCTCAAGAAGATAAACTGTAAATCTAGTTTGAGAGCACAGTTGAAGGTAATGCTCTAAGAAGATAAACCATAAATCTAGTTTCATTGTTAGCTTCAAAAAAAATTTATGTGCTAGGATATATAAATCGAGGTAACATTGTAAAGTAGGATCCCGCACCTTTCTCAGACCCTGCCCAAAATACAATGTCGGGTAACAATTTAAAAGAATTTTTTGAAGTAGGATCCTGCACCTTACGCAGGCACGGATCTACGAGGGGGCGAGTGGGGGCCAGTGCCCCCACTGACTTTTGAGAAATTTTTTTTTTTTTTTTTTTATAATTTATTTGTCCCCCAATTAGTTTTTATGTGCCCCTCTATTCTCACTTTTCACTTTAACCAGGACTTTATCCTTCAAATCATGTACATATCAAATTCAAACGAGTTATTCTAGACAGCTCGGGTATACAGCCTGAGAGGCCAAAATACAAATTTGCCCCCCCCCCCTCTTTAAACAACTTTTTGGAGAAGGTATTTAAAGATGGGGGGGCAAACTTGTATTTTGGGCCCCCATGTAGCCTCTCCCAGGCTGTCTAGAATTTGGGAATTCAAACTATACTTTTAGAATTAGAGATAGAGGTTAAATCCCTCAAATCTAGGGGTGGGCAAAAACCGATTTAAATTCGGTTAACCGATCGAACCGATTTTCAAATTCGGTTCGGTAACCGAACCGAAATATGTGTAGAGAGAAAATAATTTAAACCGAATCGAACCGATTATAAACGGTTCAAAATCGGTTTGCGGTTTTGAACCGACCGATTTATAACAGAACCGACCGATTAATTAAATATATATAAATAACTAAATAAAAAGTAGGTGTCAATACTTGATTAGTGCAACAAATGCATTGCAATACACCCTGTTGCACTAAATCACCCCATTCTCTCAAAGTTTTCAAGTTTGGGCTAAAAATTGAGTCTATAAAAAAATTGGACCTGTAAAAAAATTGGATATGTTTTAATGAAAGTCTTTCAAATGCTTGAGCCTGAAATTTCGGTCCAACCGAACCGAACCGATCCGAAATTCGGTTCAACCGAATTCATCGGTTTATAAATACAAAATTCGGTTTCGGTTTGGGTTTTGGACAAACCGAATTAAATCGGTTCGAAATCGGTTTGGGGCTCAAAACCGAACCGAACCGACATTGCCCACCCCTACTCAAATCTCTAAAAAAACAGAAATTCTAGCGAGTCTTCCCTGCCTAGGGGGGCGAAAATAAATTTTTGCCCCCCCTCTTTAAACACATACTCCAAAAAGATGTTTTAAAGAGAGGGCAAAAATGTATTTTTGCCTCCCAGGCAGGGAAATCAGGCTGGTTTTCCAAACCAGCTAGAACTGCTCCTCAAAGAAACCAAAATTCAGAGTTTCTTCTTCATACTCCATCGATTGGATAAGATGAGGGAAACCCCTATATTTCATCATCTTCAAAAATCTATAACTATTGAGTTATTTGAGCTCATCTTCACAAAATCCAGTAGAATCCAAACCACCTTATTCTTCTTCTTCTAGGTACCAAGTGCCTTCATTAATCACTGTGTTGGTCATCTTCACAAAAAAAATCGTAAGCAACTCAATCTCTTCCTCATTTTCTTCATGTAGTAGTAATCAATGATTCAAACTCTTCTCTTCTGTTGTGTTTCTATAAGTAGTAATCATTTTCAATGAATATAATAGTAATCATCTTCAATGACTGTCTTTGTTGTACTCTCATTTTTGCTATAGTAGTAATCAATGAATATAGTAGTAATTCTACAGGGCCTGGGTCCCCCTGCTTGGTTTGCTGCCTGGGGGGCAAAAATACACTTTTGCCCCCCCTCTTTAAACACCTTTTCCAAAAAGGTTGTTAAAGAGGAGTGCCCCCCTCTTTAAACACATTTTCCAAAAAGATTGTTAAATAGGGGGGCAAAAGAGTATTTTTGCCTCCCCAGACAGCAACCTCGCTGGTTTTTCTAGGCTAGGAAGAATTTCGGATTTAAAAAAAATTCATGTTAAAATAACTAATTTTTATATTATATTTAATTAATTATGACATCACTTTGCCCCCCCTCGACAAAAATCCTGGCTCCGTCACTGACCTTACGACTGAGTCTAAGTAAGCTTGTAAAGATAGTGCCATCACAATGTTGATCCCTCTATAAGGTGTAAATTAATCTTTAATTTTCAGATAATGTCAACAAATGCAAAATGCTAGACAACAAACAATAGTAATCAAACAATTTCCGATAAAAACAAAGAAGTTAATTTAAATGGTTTAAATAATTATAGGAATTTTGCAGAAACTATCAAAAATCTATGCATGATAAGGGAAAGGAAAGAAGTTGGTGTTAAAAAGATAGATATGAGGAAGAGGCCAAACACTGCTTGCAATTAGCTGTTATGAAGGAGAGTGGAGAGTGGAAAGTCTAATCGGAGGGAGCTTTCCATTTTAAACTTTTAATACAGCAGTCCCCATCTCTCCCTCCCTCTCCTCAATCGTCATTGTATATAAACCCTTCTACTACTCCAATTATCCTCATCACAAAAACCTTTTCTTTCCTCTTTCTCTCATTCGTTTTTGTACAACCATGACCGCACCGACATCACCATTATGCCTTCTTGTGTTGTATGTCCTTGCATTCTCGACATGGGTCTCCGCTCGCCCCGCTGCGTTCCTCCAAGATTTTCATGTCACGTGGTCTGATTCCCATATCAGGCAAATTCAAGGGGGGGCTGCCATACAATTGGCTCTAGACCAAAATTCAGGTAAAAAAATCATTCGTGGGTCCTTAAACTAGCAAGCATTAAACCAATAACAACACGAAATAAATAAAAAATTATAAGTTTATTTGTTTGTCATTTTAGGATGTGGGTTTGCTTCCAAGGCAAAGTACTTGTTCGGGCGTGTAAGTATGAAGATCAAGCTCATACCAGGTGACTCTGCAGGGACTGTCACTGCTTTCTATGTAAGAGAAACTTACAACACTAAATTTAGGTGTGCCGAATGCTTGAAATGTTTCAAGTTTTTTTATTGACTTGAATGTTTTATTGGTATTGTAGATGAATTCAGACACTGATACAGTTCGCGATGAACTGGATTTCGAGTTCTTGGGAAATCGTACAGGGCAACCGTATACTGTTCAGACCAATGTGTATGCTCATGGAAAAGGTGACCGCGAACAAAGGATCAATCTCTGGTTTGATCCAGCTGCAGAGTTTCACATATACTCAATTCTTTGGAACCATCATCATGTTGTGTAAGTTCTTTAGTCTTATAGATCTCTATAAAAGCTGCAAACACAAGAGCTTACACAAAGAAGGAATGAACTTTCTATTACAATTCATTCAAAGTTGATTAGTGTGGCAGTCAAAGTTCTCCAAGTTTTTGAAAATTTTGGCAAACTTCTTCTATATTGACTCATCGGAAAACCCATCTATATCATCTTGTCGGTGCAATTTCATAGTATTCTCTTGTTTCACTTATTCTTTTCCTGTATTGACTTTGTTTTCTTCTTCTACTTCACGCTATATTTCTTTTTCACAAAAGTATGACAATACTCCTCAGTTTCAATCATTGTTCTCTAATTTTTGAGGTCTATGGACATGAGAGTTTTCTTAATCAACTATGTTTGCCTCAATACGCCACCATCTCAGGTCACAGTCTAATACAAAACTTGTCAGTAATAAACTACAGAGTACGAGAAAATTAATAGAGCTAATATAGATCGTGCGCTTTTCTACTTTTGCTTCATATTCATATTCATATTCATATTCATATTCATAATCATCATGTCGTAGCAATTTGGGACTCCTGATGTGTCAACTACATGATAACTAATGGAGTCATCAAACGTTGCAGTCAAACTCAACATCATAAATATGAAAATGTCACATCAGCGTTTTAAAGCAAAGCTAGGTAAAGTATAAAGTATTTGGGAGGATAAATGTTTTATAAAGTTTGGTTGGAATAAAAGGTTTGCATAAGGAGGAAAATTCAGAGTTCTAAACAATCTAAACTCTTTTAATTTCATGGTAGATATATTGAATATTGACATCGGTAATTTTATTCCAGCTTCTCCATTGACGACACGCCAATTAGGGTCTACAAGAACAATGAAGCACATGGAATACCATTCCCAAAGGTCCAACCAATGGGTGTGTACTCAACATTATGGGAAGCTGATGATTGGGCTACAAGAGGTGGGATTGAAAAGATCGATTGGAGTAAAGCCCCCTTCTACGCCTACTACAAAGACTTTGATATTGAAGGGTGTCCACTTCCAGGAGCATCAACTTGTGCCTCTAACCCTAGAAACTGGTGGGAAGGTACTGCCTACCAACAACTTGATCCAATTCAGGCTAGAAAATACAGGTGGGTTCGTATGAACCACATGATCTACGACTACTGCACCGATAAATCACGATATCCAGTGACTCCACCAGAATGCATGGCTGGGATTTAAAGTTGGTCCATACATGATCAAGCTTAAAAGGCTATGCTTCAGTCTTTTCCTACGTGCAAGATAGGCCATATTCGCAAGGGCATAATGCAAATAAGAAATTTAATGTAGCTTTTTATATGTGGTGAAATTGAAGTCTTGTTTATGTGCTGTGTATCTATACGCATGCGCCAGCTTCCTATGTGTCTATATATTAGGTAGAATCATTTTGTGGGAATAAAGTCATTCTAGCGATTGTGAAATGATGGCTGAAAATGCCCATTTCTTTATGGTTCCAAACTTGAACCTTAAATTCTCCCCAAATTTTATTGGTTGGACTTGAATATCTGTGTGTGTGGCAGACTAAAAACTATACGCGGCTACTATTTATACGGTTTTTTATTGGCAAAAATTTATATGTAGACTTATGTTTTCAAGGTGCGTGCAAAACTGTTGTTGAAAAATTAAAAGTCCCCTGTAAACACAACTCCCACCTTGTTATCCTAATATCAACGAATAAAAAAAAACCATATGCAACTTGCAACACAGTCGAAATGGCATAGAAGGTACATGTTTAAGAGGATTTAGGTCAGAAGTTGTATATACTAATACGAAAATTCTTTAGTGCACCGGGGGTTAGCCTGGTGCTAATCCCTCACCGTCCATTTTGTCTCAAGATAGGTGTAGAACTTATCCCGATGCAAAATGGACGGTGGGGGGTTGCACCAGGCTAACCCCCGGTGTGCTGTAGTAGTGCTCATACTAATATTGACTACTCCAACAGGGCATAAATGTATCCATATGGTAACTAAAGAAGCAATAGAGTAGAACTAGATCCTTCACGGCTTTACACAGAGGAAACTAACATCGTATCATCTACAATAATTCAACCATTCATACCTCCTATCTCTAATATACTTTGTTATCCCTCACATGTAATCGGAAACAGAAGTAAACAACAGACAAATTTGACGTAGACTCAAGTGTCATACAGCACATCAGGTGATGCTTTAGGCTAAATCATTTTTCGTAGACCACCTTTGAAGTTAGCTATAAATGAAATTAATGTGCCTCAGGTATCCTCTACGTCTTGTTTTAGTATTATTCTTCAATGCTCTTTGGTCGTTTTCATTTCTTCACAATTTTTGGTTTGTACCAAAATTAGGGAGTGAAACTGGTCCCACTTTTATGGTATCTACGTATGGACCAGATTTTGGTCGAAATTTGACAGGATTATGTGCAAAATGACATTTTCCCAATCTGATTTGTGTTCAGTTACAACTCGTGTAAGTCTACAATTCTATCCTACACGTGTTCGGTATGGTTTGGCATCTGGACTAGTATAGGCATTCTTTTGTTGCTAACTCGATCAGATCTATAAAGCTTCTTTGCTGCCTTTTAACATTTAATGCAAAGGAAGCCCACACCACCACCATCCCCCCCCCTAACTTTTGCATTGTGTAAAAAGATCCCACTCATTTTGAAGTTCATATAGAAATGTGGTAAGTATGATGAATTACATAACTAGATCCAACCTATAATGAGATATCATGTTGACGCCTTTGTGTTGTAAAAGCAATGCACACTTGAAACTAATGTTTGATACCATATGAAACATTGATGACAGATTACTACCCCAAACCAAAGTTTAATGCCCACATCAACCTAATTCATTTTAGCAGACTAGTTTATGGTAAAGTATGAAGAATAGCAACAAGCAAGCCTGTACTTTCAGTGAAGTTTATCATAATTCTATTTCAAATATTCTAAAGTTTCGACACGTTCACAGTTGATCCAACCATATGCAATTATTCAATGTATCAGTAGTTGATTAAACTTTTGATTGACTTGGGGATTATGCACCTGAAAATAGTACCACAGGGTTGATTGGTAAATCAGCTATCTACTTGTCCTCCCACATGTCCATGCAGTCCCCCCTCAACCGTTCAAACCAGTACTCACTTAAAAGATCTATCTTTCTCGGAAGAATAATTCCTGCAGAGAAATCAGAGGTATTATAACTATTAGATTTCTGTGGATACAATGAAACCATAATCAGAAACTTTTTTAGCAATAAAATTGAAACAGGACCACAAGATCCACAACCACTATGGATCTAATACTTAAAAGTCATTCAAGTAAGTACATCTCTAGAGTCACTGAATGTGTGACCCATTGCTAAATTGATGAGACTGGAAGCAACAAATTTTGCAAGACAGGACAAGTCAATCTATCATGAATTTATGAGAAATATATAAATATGAAATTTAACTATTTTACCTCATTCTCTATTTCAACTACTTGAAGATTTCAAAATCACATGTTTTTGGTAGAGACTTGCATATAGCTTCTTTTTCACCATTAATTCGTAGGCTCTGAGTGGGTGAAATGAAGCACGAGTAAACATACAAGTCGAAACTTCAAGAGCCAATATCCAACACATTTTCATATACAAACACTTTTTAACAAAAAATTAATTAAACCTATGACTAAGAAAATATCTGACATAAGATAGGGGAAATAACTACACTAACAAGAATATTATTTTCATTAGGAATCACAGTTGAACTTGAATTCAACTAGGTTCAGTCATTGAACCAATGCATTACTAAGTATTATTGACTTTGACAGCAACTGGTCCTGGACAGTATGGGCAGTTCCCAAAGAGAACATCAAATGACCTGCAATACAGGGTACAGAAAAAACATAAATGACTTAGGCAGGGAGAGTACTGGACAATACAATGGCGAAATGCCATGCAGCTGAGGCAGCCTTGCTGCTCATCCGGGCGTGGCAGTGGCGGACAGGTTTGCTACTGGGAGACTTGAAGACACTTCACTCTATTTTGCAAGAAACTCAGCAGGATCCTAGGACGGACATGAACTGGATGTGGTGGCCTCTAATCTGTAATATCAGAAGATTGCTTACTTTACATAGACTCTGGTTCTGTAAATTTATTAATAGAGATCTCAATTATGAGACCACAATTTAGCTGTAACAGCAGGACACCGGTACTGTATGCACAATTATTAATGTATATATATATAATGCTCTATGCTTTCATCAAAAAAAAAAATGACTGACATAGTGAAAATGATATTGTAGAATTGTTTTCTTTGAGACCTTAGATATTCTAGCAACTCCAAGATTTCAAAAGTTCAATTATTACAATATCTAATTGGGGAATTTAGGCTTGATGGTTTTCAAGATAGAGTTCCATGCATCACTAAGTTCTCGCCTCTTAGGATTTTTACTTTGCTTTGATTGCAAAGATGCTCCCATTGATGTTAACAAACAAAAGAAAAAAAAAAAAAAAAGACAGACAGACACAATAAGTAACAATAGACAATTTGATAGAATTAAACTTGCAAATAAACATAAATTGAAAGACTATGCGATAATTGAAAGAAAATAAATTGACGATAAAATAAATCAAAAATATATAAACAAACAAAATAATTTTCATCAATCAACCTCCTAACAATGAACACGCTCCTATTTATAACTAACTTAACTTCTATGACAAGAAACACACCCCTAAACCTAATTAGAAACTAATGTCCTAACTATTGCCTAATTACAATAATACTATAACTCATACTACTAAAATACTAATATTGTTAAAAAAACTAATATTACTAAATAATCCAATTACATCAACCTCCCCGGGTTAAAGAAACTCGTCCTTAAGCTTGAAGCCAAAGAAGTCAGATGAACATAAGCAACCGGTCACTGAACATAAAACGGAGTGCGCACATAGAAGTCGACCTCAAACTTTGCTTTTATGAATATTGAGCCCAAAGTAGATCCTGTTTGATTGGAAAGTTATGAACAAATTTGTCCTAAAAAATGTGCAATAAAATATATCCAAATTGGATCATAAACTTTGTCCCGTGGTGTGACATGATATTGCATGTGGATATGAATAGCAACAAAATCAAAATTGTATGGTGGTATGGATGGAGTGGTGGGGGTGTAAATAGGCCAACCACAAATATTCTTCTTCTTCTCCACGATGAAGAAGTTGATATCCTTTCAAATTTTATTTGCAACAAACAAAGCCCTTGTGCGGTCGAATCGAGCTTCTTCTTTCCTCCTCATTTCTTGCAATAAAACACCAGGAATTAAGTAAATCAAGCAATAGCATAACAGCTCTTGCCCCTAGATTTCATTAAAAAACTGTAGCGGAAAGAAAGTAAAGAATGTAGCTAAGCTGGTGGATGGGAGTCGTGATGGGGGCTGAATTGGGTGTGTGTGATGGTTCCGATGCAGGGGAGGTGGACCGCATGGGTATCGCATTGGGGGTGTGGGTGGTTTGTATCGCCACCATCGACAGGGAGGTCTACTGTGGTGTTGTCGGTGGCGGTGGCACTGTTTGGGTTTGTCCTATGGCATTGTCGAATATCAGATCCATCCTCTTTGATAATTTGCAAAGTTTCCCTCCATTCTGCCTTCCATTATGCAAATGTCAAGTACATCTTCTTCAAAACTCTCCATCTGTCATATTTCAAACTTTTCTTTACAAACAACTTTTCTAAGTTTTCTTCAAATCTTCTTCAAAAAAAGTTTCATCAAAGTAAACAAACTAAACAAATAAATGGAAATTGAAATTGAAAGACAATACAATAATTGAAAGAAAATAAATTAATGATAACATAAATCAATGATAAGTAAATAAACAAATAAATTATTTTCATCAATCAACCTTGGAAATCAATGTCCTACTTGTTACCTAATTACAATAGTAGTATAGCTCACAATGCTAAAATAATAACATTGTTAAAAAGACTAATATTATTAAATAACACAATTACATCACAATTTCACCACATGATGCCATTGTAACACAATGCAAACAAATTATCTCCGTATTTTCAGCTAAACATGAAAATCGTGCAGCTGAACATACTATCTTATAGTGGTGATAGAACGCAACCAATCTGCCAGGCAAACATTATGGAAGGACCTATTGCAGCTGGTATTTTTACATGCATAGTCAGGCCCTCTTCCACTCTTAGGGTGTGTTTGGTTGCATGGAATCCTATGCCATGAAAATTTATGAGGGGACCACTACATTTTAGGCTAAATTGATATATCACTCCACATCCACCATTTGGTTTTGTGATCAATGGTGGGAATGAAAGTCCCATGAACATGGGAATCACATGCCTTGGGGACCAAGGAGTGAGATTCTCATGTTCATGGGACTTTCATTCCCACTATTGATCACAAAATCAATGGTAAATGTGGAGTGATATATCAATTTAACCTAAAATGTAGTGGTCCCTTTATGAATTGCATGGAATAGTATTCCATGCAACCAAACACACCCTTAGCTCCAAGTTCATCATCTTAATCAAGAAAAAAACACATTATTAGATTCATAATTGATCAAATAGCATCCAATACTTCAAAATATTTTATCAAACTTACCAATTCGAAGACACTGAGCATAACATATCCCACATTCAACTTGCTGATCATCTTTCTGGGCATCTGGAGGTCCAGGTAGTGAAGTCTCCAATATAGTGGCCAAAATCTCAGCAAACGGTTTATCCATCATCCTATTTTATGGAAACAATTTAGTAATCATGTTGTCGATCACTAACACAGTGACAAACTATAATCAACAAAGATAACGTTTCAAGATTAACATCACACGAACCTACTCATCATGTTTTATATCAGAGATCACATCGGAACCGAAACAAGAAGAGTTCTCCAAGTTTCCGTATTTTATTATAAGGAAATCTTGCAATCATGGAATGAATTTCTGCAACAGAAAACATTTCAATCTCAAACCTAGAAATCAAATTCGCTAATAAAAATAGATGATAAAGAACGACTGCGTACCAGCCAGATGAGTTGATTCGATTGGAATTAAGGAACTCGACGAGTTCGATCAGACCTTTTGGAACCCTACAAAAACTTCAAAAGCTTTCTATAAGTTTCACCGATCATCGAAGTAAGAGGAATCAATAAAACGATTTAGCAAGAACGCGAAGTAAACCCTAAAGAAATTACCGATTTCGTTGATTAGCGAAGAGCTATGGAACGTCGAATCGTCGATCACACGAACTCGAAGAGAGAGAGAGAGAGAGCGCGGGAAAGTTAATCCGCCGCGGGAACTTAAAGAGTGACATAGGGGTGCGCAATGCGCCCATTCTGGTTGCATACATTTGGGCCTGTTTCTTGCAGTTCAAGGCCGGAAGCTTTCGCGAGATCCACAGCCCAAACCCATCTCTTCTGCCAATTCTAGGCCCCAGATTTCAGGTACAAAATTGACTCCTGTATTTTATGCATCACCTAATTAATTCATAATTTTTTGGTGTAGCATTTCCGTATCACTACCATGTGTGGGCCTAGAAGTCAATTTTTATCACCCCATGATGCCGGGCAGTGAGTTTGAATTCGTGACGTGTGATTTCATCTGCCACACCTCTATCAACTCAGGCACTCAGACATTACATCTTTGGCGATAAGACCATTCATTGATCTCCCTCTAATATACATTTCTCTTGAAAAGGAGTGGTTGCTTGCAATTATTGGTAATAATGTTTTATGTATTATGTTTCATACTAAGTATTTCCTTCGTGTTTTGTTTGTCAGTTGTGATCATTTTGTTAATTATGTCAGTATTATTCGCTTGTAATATAATATGGTCACATTCCCGCTGGATCATCATCATTTTAAATAATAATAAAAAATTAATTATCAAAAAACCAGTCACAAAAATGCTACAAAAAATTGTCCCATGACCTCACAACCAAAAGACAACTCGTGCATAATCATGTCAGATTAAACAGTTTAACTAATCTTTCATTCCATTCTTTTCATGATAGTAAAGAGCAAAATATTCCATAACTAACACATCTAAACAATCATACAAAGTACAAGAGAAACCAAATTTCATACAAAGACAAGAGTTGTCCAAACAAAAATCTCATATTCTCCTTCAGTTAACAAAGTAGTTAACTAGCAAACGTAAACCACAACCTTTATTTAATACCCTTAACCTCTCCTATGCAGTGCGGGGTTTGAACTTTGAACTTGTGATAACATCTGTCACAAGTCTACAGCTAAGCTAAGCTAAGCTAATACTCTATTAACTAAACCTCTCAAATTACATTTCTTTTTATCACTTGTTATGAAGATGGTTACCTCCTGTTGGCACAGATCTCTTGTCATCCACTACACTGTTGGAAGAATCATTCAACGAAGACGACCAGCTCCAAGAATTTGCAAAAGCCACCATTTCTCTTGCTCCAGTAACAGTAATGAACTGAACATTCGTAGAAATCAAAAGAACCATTACAGCAACAAACACTCTATAACTCAACAACCCCATCACTCTAGCTAGTAGAAATTGTATCATCAAATGCTGAGAATTACAAATGTAGCTTGTTTTATAGCTAAAAAGAGCAACCAGAAAAGAGAGAAAGAATTGATGGATGAATATACACGATGTTGTTGCTATGACATATATCTCTCTCTGTGGATTTGAGTGAATTCACTGATTGCTTTTGCAAAGAGGTCTCTGTATCATGAATGCACCGCGTTCCCTTATTTATGGGATGAAAGTTGGATGGATCTGAACCCAGGTCCTTAGAGCATCCAAAGTGATACATCTGGAAAATTTATAAGCCTGTCAGATTTTTAATTCATCGCTTTAATTTCGAATTTGCATGCTACATGCTACATGCATGCCAACTATATGCCATAAGTTGGATAGTGACTCGCGACAAAGCTTTAAAAACCCTTTCAGCAATGGTGTACAAATTTAGAGGGGTGCTGTTATGAATCCGTGTTTTTAGACCATTCCCACTCATGAGCTCAGACTCAAACTCAAAAGGATCTCCACAATAGTAATTAAAATTAGCATTAAATCACAAAAACATTTCAAAATAGTTTAATTTGAGCCGCACAAAATCTTGAAATTTCTAAGTCTTTAGTGGATACTCTAAGGGTGCGTTTGGTTGCATGAAATTCTATGGCTTGGGAATTCACGAGGGACCTCTATATTTTATGATAATTTGAGGTATTACTCCACATTCACCATTTGATTTTGTGATCAATGGTGGAAATGAAAGTCAACATGAGAACCTCACTCCCTGATCCCCAAAGGCATATGATTCTCATGTTTATGAGACTTCCACTCTCACCATTGATAACAAAATTAAATAGTACATGTGAAGTTATACCTTAAATTAACCTAAAATATAGGGGTCACTTCATGAATTCTTATTTCATAAGATTTCATCCAACCAAATACGTTATACCTTAAATTAACCTAAAATATAATATAAGGGTCACTTCATGGATTCTCATTTCATAGGATTTTATCCAACCAAACACAACCCAAGCTTCTAACAATAGTCGTCTCTAATACTGGAGAATGTGCTTGGTTTACTTGATATATAGACAAGTTAAACATTTGGCATGGCATGTACAAAAAATGCTGGACAACTTTCGAACCCTCGGGAATAAAAAGGCCTTTCGGGCTACCAATTATTGGGCAACAGCTTTGTTTGGTGGTATTGGGCTTTAAAATTTAAGTCCAGGTATTGTAGTAGATTCAATACCCGAAGCCAAAACGTTTCAGAACGCGAACGCCGTCCGTGGGGATCGAACCCACGACCACGTGGTTAAAAGCCACGCGCTCTACCACTGAGCTAGGACGGCGTGTTGATGAGATGGATAATTTATAATATTTGGGAAAACTAATCAAGATAAATTGGCTTTCGCCATTCAAGAATATCTACATAGTTTTCATTATAAATTAAAACAAAATTAATTCACTTAAGCACTATTTGCTAAATATTTTATGAAAGTTATGGTTTAACACATGAAACAACACGTCAAAGTCTCCGAGAGTTTCGACATTGCTTCTCAAGATACATGTTAAGCGTTCACCATTTAATATTTGATAAACGGCCTTAGTGAATGTTTAAAGACCACCCACAAGCAAATGTTTTCGATATAGGCATTGGCCGACCTCGTGGCATGCCTGTGTCATCACTCACTTTATGATATTAATAGAGTATTCCCTTCATCCCACTTAATACAGACCTCAAAGCACACATATTGAAACTAATTGAGATTTTAACATATTGTTTCTATTGTTGGTCTTTAATTTTTCTTCTCAAATTTTTGGTTCAAACGAAGCTTAAATGATATAGTTTTCATTTAGCCATATGTATGTAGGTTTTTAATTTATAATAAAGACTAAGGTAGTTCTCCAAAATTAGTAAAATCCAATTTTTCTTCATCGCAAGGAAACACCTATAAGAAAAATGCTAGTTTCCCTAGGGAACTTGTCTAGAGAGGCGGCCAGGCCCACGCCAAGGCAAACCCAGTACCCTCCATCATTCTATAAATGCCCAATACCCTCGTTAGGGGTGGGCACGGGACATATGGGATGGAGGACCTCATCCCTATCCCATTCCGTTTGTTCAAAATCGGGACGAGACGAGATAGACCTCATCCCGACCTTGTCCCATCCCAAACGGATTTGGGATGAGATGAGCATGTACTAAATTTTGGATTGAAAAATTAACATGCAAGATTGAAAACTTTGGATTTACCAAACATGCAACTCTAAGAACAACTATATAATTTTAAGTCACTGGTTGTTATTTCCCTATTGCACTAACTTTTACTCCCATTCTTTTAGAACCACTATTGCAAATAGTCAATTTTTTGTACATTGATAAATAAAATGATCAATAGGTTTGTCATTTAAAAACTACGAGGAACACACATTGTTGTTGTCAAGAGTTAGGAAGAGAGAAAAAAAAATGAGTTAGATTTATTATCTAGGTGAGTCGCATAGAATATTATGAGAATAAAATATCTGTGACAATAAATAAAACAACAAATTAAAGTCATTTCATCATTATTTCAATATTGTGTCATATCACCCTGGTTGCAAAAACTTGGTTTTCTAGCATTTTCGAAAGTGAGTGAGGCTAAAAAATCAGGATTTGCAATCAGGATGATGGAGCATCAGTAGATGAGGTTTTTTACATCATCGAGATACAAAAAAAACACTTTGGTGTTCATCATTCTTTCAAGATCACGCAATTTCACCCTGGTTACAAAAACATAGTTTTCAAGCATTTTTTAAAGTGAGTGAGGCTAGGAAATCAGGTTTTGCAACCATATTTTGCAATCAGGATGATGTGGCATTAGTAGAGGTGATTTTTTACATCCTCGATATACATATAAACACTTTGGTGATTTCATCATTTTTCAAGATCACGCCATGTCACTCTGATTGCAAAACTTGATTTCCTAATATTTTCGAAAGTGAGTGAGGCTAGGAACTCAAGTTTGGCAACTATATTTTGTTGCCAAGATGGTGTGGCATCAAGAGAATAAGTTTTTTTACATCTTCGAGATACACATAAACGCTTTGGTGATTTAATAATTATTTCAAGATCACGTCATGTCACGCTAGTTGCAAAACCTAGTTGTAAAAACCTGATTTCCTAGCATTTTTATTCTATGAATGAACATTATTTTGTACACAACTTGCGTTTTATATAGAATAGAATATATGTGTTGTTATTTTCATGAATAAGACATTCATACCAGAATATAATTCATGTGTTATTCTTTTTAAGCATAATATTAAAATTATTAATAATAAATATTTGAAAAATTAATTCGGGACATAATTGGCAAAATTGAAAATCTCCATCTTGATCCCGTCCCACTCTATATCGTGACGGGATGGGATCGGGACGCAATTGATCAATTCCAATAAGAATCGAAAAAAATCGAGACAAAACAATACAGGATCGAAATCAGGATCTCAATATGAGATGCCCACCCCTAACTTAAAGGCTGACAATATAATGCTAATAACATCTCATTAGCAATATCGTTAGCTTGGTACTGTAATGGGAGTAAGAAGCGTGAAGGAGAGGGATTAACTTTTTCCACCAAGTTCCCAAAGTTTTTGATTTCAAATCTCACTACGAGTCGTGATCGTGTTAAGTTTGATTTCAAATCTCACTAAGATGAAACATAAACAATTGAAAAAAAAATTAATCAAACTTGTTTCGGGGTTATAAAGACAGTTTAGAATCTTAATCCCATGGGCTTTTCAAACAGGCCATTTATAGGCTAAGTGGGCTTATTAACATGGCTTGTCGAGCCATTTGTGTCTGCAAAAAGGTTTTAAAAAGGCCATTGGAGGAGCAGAGATGATCAGGGTCCACTGGAGCTTTGCTACAGAGCGAGGGAGGGGTCGAGGGATAGGTGTAACCACCCATCCTCCTCGGGATGAGCGTATCATGTTGAAGATGCTTGCGGACACTTATCACGAAAAGATGAGTGGTTACACCCATCCCTCGCTCATTTTCCCTCGACCCCTAGAATTTTCCGGGTCCACTGTGAGTCGAATCAAAGCTACGCGGGAGAAGTGGATGGTAAGGATTCTTTCTTTGACGTGATCAACCTGTCTATGAAATCACCAAAAGTGTTCATTTATATCTGGAAGTTAAAAAAACTCATCTAATGATGCTACATAAATACTAATACAGTTATTAATATTTGAAAATAAAAGATAACATCAATGTGAAATAAACAAAATATTTTATTTTTTGTTAATTTCGTCTCGTTTCGAATATTTTTAGTACAGGACAAGGTCGAGATGAGGTCTATCACATCTTAATCCCAAATGAATGAGGTCCATCCCATTCTATGCCTACCCCTACTTTAAATTGCAAAAATAAAATAAAGTCATACATTTAAGCATTTAACCCATGCGAGCTTACGAAAATATATATAGTTTTGCATCCATCGTGGTCATGGCGTTACTAGGGTTTGCTAGAGTTTCGTTGATAGACATATCACGTCACATACATTAGTGTTCAACACTAAAAGCATTAAAATAATATTAAGAAAGACAAAACGTACAGTAATACCTAATACAATCATAATCACTTGTTTAGGAATCAATTCACACCAAAACATCTTTTTGTATACATTCGAATCAAAGTGCAGGTTGAATACATTGCAACAAGAGTTAAGTCTATTCATTCAGGTTTGTTAGCTATTTTTTTATGAATTCCGATGGGGGGGGGGGGGGGGGGGGGGCTTCTGTGCACATTTATCAACCGTCGGATCAGATTCATGAATTTCAAAAAAATGGATTTAAAAATTCAATTCTTTTTTTAAAAATCCATAAATCTGAGCCGACGGCTGAGAAATGTGCACAGGATGTCTTCCTATGCTTCCTACGCATAATCCCCCCTCAATCCATTTTTTATCCGAAAATTCTAAGGGTCAAGGGAAGGAGCAAGGAAAAAGAGGGTGAGGGCACGAGATGCATGCTGACGCTTGTCTCGAGGAGGATGAGTGGCTCGTTCATTCCCTCGACCCCTAGAAAGACTCATTTTTATCAGATTTATGTTTTTTTACATTTTTTTATTTTATTTTTTTATTTAAAATATAACAACAAATACCATCTATAAAACAGATAAAAATATTTAAAAAATAGCTAGCAAACTTGAGTTGCAACAAACAAATTACAATAATTCTAACTAGCCAAATTTGTTAGTCAATCTTTGATTAAATTTGAGTTTTTTTTACTCGTCTATCTCTTATATGAGCCTTTCTAGGAAGCGAGGAAAGGGTCGAGAGATCGTTGATAACTACTCATTTGCCTCGAAATAAGTACATCAACCTCAAGATGTATGATATCATTTATCTCGAGGCAGATGGGTAACTTCAGACACCTCTCACCCCTTTCCCTCATTCCCTCTTTCGACCCATAAAATTTTAGCTTCGCTCTTTACAAAGCATTTAAAAAAAATTAAAATTTAGCTAAAAAAAAAAAAAAAATTACTAGCAAGACTTAGCTGGCTAGACGTACTCTGCAAACTAAAAACAGGTGATGATGGGACAAAGGTAAAACATGATGGACGTATAATGGGTCCCTAACATTGAAAAGCAAATCGAATCTTAAAATTGGTTTGAATGAAAGAAAGAAAGAAACACACAAAAGTGAGAAGTGATAGTGAAAGAAGAGTGAAGGAGTCATGAGGTGTTACTGATCAGACTGTGAGTGAGTTTGACTGACAAACATTGATGGTCAGTGTACGTAGCAGCTGTGGTTTTTACTTTTTACTTTTTACTACTACATTGGAAAACAGCTCCCGCGCTTTTCACGCGCGCTACAATTCTCTTTTGTTACCGCAACTGGCACTGTCATGGACTACATAGTCATAGACACACTGCTCTTCTCTGCAACTCCAATAGTCAGATCCAGGTAACTTCCACTCCTCATCTGGTACAACACTCTGTTTTTTACTTTTTATTTTTGAAAATTTTAACTATTTTATTGAAATATAAAATTTTAATACTTTCTGGGTAGTGTGAAATTAACATATTTAGTGTTGAATTTCCATTTTGTTTAAAATGAAGTTTACCATTTTTTAGATAGTGAAGCATTAAAAGACCAAAGCCTTTTTTACGCCTAGTATTCCTATCGAGTCAGGTAGTTAGCTTGTATGTCTTTTTGTGCTCTGCCAATGTTTACACGCTTATATCCATTGGATGTAAAGTGTAGGAGCTATCGAGAGTTTGCTGATTTTAATTTTTTTTAGGTATTTAGATCATCTTTAATGGTAAAAGTTAAAATGAGGATGAATTATCTCTCATTTTAACCAAAAATTAAATTTATGGGTTTTTTTATTTATTCACCACTCAAAACAGATCACTTATTTTAACTTTTTCATCATTATTTTAATATATATTCAACTTTTCTATACCAATTTAATTTTAATTATGTTATTATTAATTTCAACTTAATATAATTATATTAATTAGTTTCAATTATATTATTATTTCAACTTAAATATATAAATTATCATTTCAATTATACTATTATTTAGATATTTTTTAATTATACTATTATTAATTTCAACTTAATTTAAATTTGATTAATTAAAATTTTTAAGAGTTAAAAAATAGTATTAATAATTATTTTTTATCATTATTTAAACATATCTTTCATTTTTTATATCATTATTTAGATAATTACATTTTTAATTATATTATTATTTATAAGAGAGATGCTAAATGTCGAGGAAATGGGCGAGGAAACCAGCGAGGGGAGTGAGGTGGAGGGGAGAGGAGCCGTTCACCCCTTCGAGATGCGCGTAAGAAAAGTCAACGTATGCTTCTCGAAGGGAGTGAATGACTCCTCTTCCTCCACCTCACTCCCCTCGCTGGTTTCCTCGCCCATTTCCACGACATTTAGGGAAATGATTGAAAGGTGATTTTTTTTTTCGAGTGAAACACCGACTATTTTAGGAAAATGATCGGAGATGCTATTAGATCTAAGATTAGTAGGTAGAATACTTGGTGGACAAATGCAACACGTTTAAGTGTATTAATTAGAAAAGGCTTTGATCTTCTAATGCCTGATTAATTGGAAAGTGACTTCTAGGGTTGCAAACTTCTTTTTGAAGAAAATGAGAAGTGGACACCAATTATGATGATTATGTTTTGGAGGCATGGTACAAAAAACGAATAAAAAAATGGTGAGTCAAAAGATAGTTTCAACTTTCAAGAAGGTTGTATTAACCAGCCTTACGACGGTTATTATTATTTTAATTTTATTTTTATTTTTTAACTATGAAGAGGTTTTTAAATTCATGATAATAACGTATAATTAGTAATACCCCTCAAAAATGGCAAATTAGGATTTTTTTTACTATGATGTCTAAATAGGGGTACCCCCTTAAGTCGTTACATACTGTGTTTCTCGTGTGATGGGTATTTTAGTCTTAAAACATGAGTTGAGGATTACATCAAATTGACATATATGTAACAAAAAAAATATTATTGTAATGTAACAATGTTACAAATGAAGTGATATAATAATTGGATCATTATGAATAGTATCAACACTATACTATTTATGATGATCCAATTTATAGTATCACTTTATTTATGAAACAATTTTTCAAAATTTTATCTGAATCTAGTTTTGATTTGAAATTGTATGGTGGACTGTTACATTACGAAAGTGATATTATTTTAGAGTTGTTACAAAATTACACTTTTAACATAGTGAATGTAAAAGGCCAGTCTAGAGAGGCACTTTTACAATAAAAATGTTTTTTTTTCTCTCGTGTTCATGGTGTTTTTAAGTGACATTTGTTATTCATATGAAAATGGGGTTTGACTGTTTGTAAAACTTACTAAAAGAGAATTGTTCATTAGTAATGTTGAAGGCACGACTCAAAAACTAAAGTGGCACGTTATGGCATGGATACACGCTTCATGAAAAACTGATACACTAGTTACACAGCAATGTGTTCAATTGCCGAAACCAAATAATATATATATATTATATATACACGTATTAATGGGAAAAAGATTGACTGTGGAAAGTTCCTGTCCCAAACACCCACCCACACTCGACAAGTTTGGATATGAATTTGAAAAGTGAAATTCTAAGTGTCCAGGAAACGAGCGAGGGAAGTGAGGTGGCGGAGTGGAAGTCGTTCATCTCACTCGAAATATGTGCGTTGACTTTATGCGCATGCATCTCGAGTGAGATGAACGGCTCCCACCCCCACCACATCACTCCCCTCGCCCATTTCCTCGCTGTGTAGAATCAGTCATGGCTGCGCCACTCTTCTAAGTATATTGTAAAATATTTCAAGCGTCTCATTTTTTACTTATGAATTGATTGTTCAACTAATTATGCAATCCCCTATTCTTGGACCTCACAACTAATATCATACAAACAAAAAATTCCAAAATTAAATTTTTGTACAATTTTACTCGGCCTGTTAGTATTTAGCCGAGTAGAATTTTAATTTTACCCCGCTCTCCAAATCCGTGTATTCACCTCCACCACCATGGAAAAAAAAAGGTAAAGCTAAAATTTTAATCAGTGTTGTGCGGTTAGGCTAAGTAGATTTACTCAATTTTTTTTTGGCCTAGTTTAGAATCTTAATAAGAACTAAAGATAGGTTGTCATGTTAATTAGGATAATCCTAATTTCCTTATTTCACTAATTAATTATTAGTCCTTCAATAATTTGCTTTACCTATTAAGCCTTATTATTGCGGTGATTTAGCAATTAACCACTTTTTGTCAGAATTGAGTTATTTTACATTTTTATTCATTATCTTTAAAACACAATCACAAACAGCGGTTTTTTCTAACTGCACTGATTTTTTGCCTGGTGGAATCAGACACCGTTAAATTATATCGAGATTAGTAATACCAGTGCACTCTAAAAACACTCCACAAACAGTAATCATATAATACGTAAAAATGTAAAAAAACCTAAACTCTTATTAAAATATGATTAACTGCCCAGACAATAGAACGGGGGAGTGGGAAATAAGATTTCACATCAAAAGCCAATGACATGGTTCTTAATTAGAATTGAATTGCTAAGCAGCTGGAAAGATTTATTGGGAGACATTCTTAAAAGGGATGCTACAGCCTACTCATGAGTGGACCCTTGATTTGATTTCTCACCATCGGAAATCTAATTAGTATTTCAAACACGCTTATTGATTTGTTTCATGGAATGAAAAAAGTTAATTAAATCATTAATTAATTAAAGATAATAATAAATAGACTATATTACTAGAAACCTAATAGCAATGGTGGTGCCGGTGGTGGTTGTAGTGATGGTTATCTATGGTCACTACAATAATTAAGACATTTTTATAAAAAAATTAAATTTTTGTTTAAAAAATACATTCGACAAAGGAAAAAATTGTTATTAGGTTCGTGGAAGCATTTCTGTAGTTAAAGGTTTTTACCAAGAAATTTATATTTTGTTAGTAAAACGGATGATAAGTCAAGGAAATATGGTATTGGTAATATTGACAACTGCCAAAAAAATTCGTTGACAAAAATCAAATATCTTTACCAACAACCGATTTTGTTGCAAAAAAACTTTTAATTGCCTATGATTTTTTCTAAAAAAATACTAAAAATCGTTAAGGAAAAATGTTGCGGGAAAAAACAACTATCTTTATCATAAAAAAAATTTGTTGGTAAAACGAATGTATATCAACGGAAGTTGTCATAGGTACCATTGACAATTGTCAAGGAGATTAGTTTCAATGAAAAAATCATTTATATATTAAAACGATTCATCATTTTCGATTCTTATAACACCTATAAGACCTCACAATCTACCTCCCCAACTCTAAGGATGACACACACCACACTATGAAAATCTGTATTCAATAAAATCTATTGTAATCTTTACAGGTTGAGCTATTTGAATAATTGTGTTGTGTGAAGCAACTTTATAGCTCAATAAATCAAACCACTGTTCTTTTGCAACAAAAAAAAATCATTGCTACCTATATAATAGGGACTATTAAATAATATTTCATCACTATAAATTAATACTAAATATTTTAACAAGTATATGTTTTTATGTCAAATATTTACCACTTTTAGCAATGAAGAGAAATCCATAATAACACCATAATAATTAGCAACGAAATACTAATAGCATTTCATTGTTAGATATGTTATTGAAATTTGTTATATCCCCAATTAAATAAAATAAATTTATTGTAAATACGAAAATGAGCTTTAAAAATAAATAAAAAAAGTTGATGAAATTTTTTTTTATCAATCTTTAGCAATGAAAAATTGTTGCATATAATATTATAATTAGCAATAAAATAAAATTTTATTGTTAAATAAATGCTATTCGATTTTTCAGATTACATAATATCGTTGTTACTATAAAAAATGTCAACAAAATAATATTTTGCCACTGTAAAGAAGTTTGGAAGTTTAAATATAAATAAATTTCATAGAAATTTTTTTTAATATAAGTAACCAAACAAATTGTTATCTAATTTTTCTATTTTCCCAATAGATCATTTTTATACTAAACATGAATTAAAAATATTTTTTTTAAAACTATCATAATTTTTTTTAATCCAAAAACATGTGAGTGTTTTCACATGAGATTTTTTGTCTCGCATGTAATGCATATGAATTTGAAGCATAATTAATTAATAGTCTATTGTTTTATCTTTATAAAATAATTTACTTTAGTACAATTAGTAGTTGAACTTAAAGTCTTCAATCAAATAACATTATTACATTCAAGGGTTTTGTCAACGAAATTTCCATCATCTAAAAAAGGTACACTTTTATGTTGGAAAAAATATGGACAAATTTTTTTTTTTGTCATTGGATTCCTTGAATTATCCTCGTACAATGTTTTTGCAACAAAATACAATTAATTGCCAATAAATAAATTTGTTGTTGCATAGTTCAACAATTTATAAAGAAACAATAATGAATTAATGAGCTTTATTGATAAATAAACTTTCATGGAAATGGTTATTGGTTTTTAACAAGGAAAAAATTTGTTACCAATAAGGTTGTAATTACCAACAAAATTTTATTTATTTACTGTAGAGATGTTATTAAAATATATATTGTTTATAAAAAAAACAGTTGCCAATAGTATACTAATTTCCAACAAAATAATGATTTGTCTATATAAAATAGTTAGTAAAGTTTAACAAAAAATAAATTTTCATGAAAGTAATTATCACTTTTTACCTGCGAAACAATTTGTTTCCAAAATGGTTATAATTACCAACAACTTTTTTTCCTTGCTACATAGATTTCATTAAAAAAATATATTGTTTCCAACAAAATGAAAAAAAAGTTGTCAATAGTGTAACAATTTTCAACGAAATATTACTTTGTTGCTATAAATTAGTAAACGAGTTTTAACAATAAATTTTTTATCAATCATTATCAATAAATAAAATCATTACTAATAATGTGATTATTATTTAGAAAAAACATATTTCCTTGTTAAAGAGAGATTAATAAGTATTAATATTCCGATAACAAGAAAAATGATTTATTGTTAAAATTAGTCTTTTTTAGCAAAAACAATTTTATTTTAGATAATGACATAATTATCAAGGAACTAGTATTTTGTGGTCATAAAAGATATTTCGTTGTTAAATCAATTTGGCGGGAAATTAGTTTTGAAGACAATGTTTCCCGCCACCTATTTAACATGGAAAGTTTTTAACAATATACATTTTTAGTTGGAAAAAAGTAACAAATTTATGGTTTTTTCAAGATTTTTTTTTCCGTTCATAATGATATCATATTAACAAGGAAATTAATTTTTGTAGAAAAAAATTTGTTGGTAAATGATAAATGTGTTGTAGTAGGTGGTGGTGGTTCGAATGTTTATGAAGGAGATGATAGTATAATTTGGGCAAGAGAAGTGATGAGAGTTTTATAAAATAGTGTAAGAGATATTGTCCTTCAAAGTTTTGTAAAATTTTATAAATAGGAGATGTCATCCTGAATTTAAATTCTAATAACCATTTTCCGTAAAATCAACAAACACCTAAATTTATGTAACCGCCCTTAACTTTTACATTATGTATTATTTTACCATGTAAGACAACGGATCCAAAAAAAGAAATTATATTCTAAGCATACTCGGACTCAAAACCATCCTCTACGCGCTTGGTAATTACACTAGCTGGCAATGACAATAAGGTAAAATTTATTTGCTTTTGTCAATAAGTCTTGGTCAATAACTAATAAACTTGTGGTGGATGTTACCACGATTTTAAAGTCAAAATATCCAAACTCTGATAGTACCGACAACCTATCTCATTAGAAACCACCCCACCTCCAAATGTTTGCCAACAAGTTTAGCTAATAGGATTTTCAATGGGTGATATCACAAGTCATAAATTCAATTCTTAGTACAGAGCACAGCTGAATCCACGATTTAGGCTTTAGTTAGGCCTGAAATTTTTTTTTATTTTTTATTTTTTATTTTTTTAAAAATTAAACCTCCAGTGGGGAGGGGCATAGGCATGACAACTTGTATGCGCTTATATCTTATATTTGTAATGGAGATTTGACGGTCAATGAGGTCAACATAACTTCGAGACCCAAACTCAAAATTGGAAAACCTTGGACCCAAACTCAAAACAACCTAGTACTTAAACGCAAGTTAATATTATTTTAAAATCCATCTTAATTTGTATTGTATGCAACAAAATTTTGATGTTTACGATACAATGAAAAATAAATAGAAATTGAAGGACCGTTCTTTTTGTTATTACATCAAAGATTAATCATAATATATAAATGGAGATCATCGCAAACTTAAAATTCCAAGCAATTTGACACTTCTAGGTGGATATTTGAGTTTCAATTTAATTGGGTCATGGTTTAATGTTTTAATAATTAAAAAATATTATCAAATTTATGTTAGATATTGAGAATGATACAAGTTAGTAGATTCTTCATATTTTTATCGGTCTATATCAAATTATCGAAGTAATGAATATTTTGAATGCTTGTACATGTATTCAGGGTAGCGGGTAATCCACCCCGCTTGCATATATTCCTGGATCCGCCCTTGGTAATTTGAATGGCAAAAACTTGGTTTTTAACCAGATTCGATAAATATTTCAGAAATAACATATGCCTGTGAGAGGGTTTAGACTTCTTGGATTTATGGTTCATTCTGTAAAGAAAATATTTATAGAATTATATTATTATATTTTGTGTTAACTTCGTCCGTTGTTACAGTCGATCCCAAGCCCGGATAAAGGATGAAGGTTGGTGTTAGACTTGTGATAGTCAACCGTAAAAAATCCATCACATCCCGTTTCATGGATATTGGTCCAAAAGAGATTAATGCAGAAGAATAGGGCGTCCCCCACTATAAGCGACGCGCTGCACCTACGCTCGGGTGTAGTGACAAATGAGCAAGACGCGCTGCAGCGGCGCCCGGTTGTAGTGTTAAATAACACCATTCTGGACGGGGGCGAGTAAAGAAGCTAGTCCAGGTTAGAGATAGAGATAGAATGATTAGATTAGCCTCTTGAAACATACGCACCTTGACGGGAAAGACAATAGAATTAGTTGATGCCCTGCGTACGAGGAAAGTAAACATAGTTTGTCTTCAGGAGACAAAATAGAAGGGGAACAAGGCTAAATATTTAGGAAGAGGGTTCAAACTCTTCTATTATGGTAAAGTTGGCCCTAGGAACGGGGTGGGAATAGTGGTAGATAAAGTTTTTAAGGATGCAGTAGTCGGTGTTAGGAGGTTTGGGGATAGAATCATAAGTATTAAATTAGCTTAAAACTAGAGATAGTGCATTTTATTAGTGTGTATGCACCCCAATTGGGTTTGGACGAGGAGACTAAGAATGATTTTTGGGACTCTTTAGAGGAGTTAGTTCTTGAAATTCCCTATTCCGATAGGATTTTCCTAGGCGGAGATTTGAATGGTCATGTCGGTACGGATAGAGTTGGGTATGAGAGGGTACATGGAGGTCTTGCTTTGGGGATCGAAACACTATGGGAATTTCTATTCTAGATTTTGCTTTAGCTCAGGATTTTGGGATCGTAAATACTTTTTATAATAAGAGGGAAGATCACTTGGTGACCTTTGCGAGTGGGCGTAATAGAAGTCAAATTGATTATTTTCTTGTGAAGAGACACGATTTAGGTAGGTGTAATAATTGTAAGGTTATACCGGGGAGTGTCTGACAAACCAACATAGGCTGTTAGTTCTTGATTTTTGTCTTAAGAGTATGGGTCGTATTGCTGTAGAATAGGTTAGACCGAGAATTAAGTGGTGGACCTTACAGGGAGATGTGTGCCAAAGAGTTAGAAAGAGGATTTTGGATGGCCAGTCAGTTTCAGAGGGTTGGGAGAATCTAGAACCAAATGATAGGACTAGTAGCGCGGATCTTTTTGAACATTTGGCAAACCGAATAAGACGATGTGCGAATGAAGAGTTAGGACGGGCCAAAAGAGGAGGTTTATATGGTAAGGAGACATGGTGGTGGATCGCTGATGTGCAACAGACCATTGCGAAAAACAAAATATGCTTTAAGGTGTGGCAAAAAGATAGATGCCTAGAGTCTTATGAGCTTTATAAGCAGGCTAAGAAGTTTAGTAGTAGAGCAGTAGGAGAAGCTAATAAGAGAACATATGATGCTCTTTATAATGGGCTAGGTAGGAAGGAAGGGGAGAAAGATATTTTTAAGATAGCTAAAGCTCGAGAACGAAACACTAGGGACTTGAGTCATGTTAAGTGTGTTAAGCATGAGGATGGAAGAGTTTTAATGCAGGATAAAGCGATTTTAGATATATGGAATGATTACTTTTAAAACCTACTCAATGGAACACATGCAGGGGAGTTAAACTTGGAGATGTATGTTTCACAGGAAGGGAGAGATCGTGTGTTCCATCGCAGAGTTAGTGCCACAGAGTTGAGAGAAGCTTTAAAAATAATGAAGACAGGGAAGGCCGTTGGACCGGATGATATACCAATTGAAGCATGAAAATGCCTGGGAGACGTTGGGATTCAATGGCTAACTAAGCTCTTTAATAGGATTTTGGAAACTAGAAAAATGCCAGATTCATAGAGGCATAGCATTGTGGTACAAATTTATAAGAACAAAGGGGATATCCAGAATTGCTCGAACTACATAAGGATAAAGATTATGAGTCATACGATGAAACTTTGGGAGAGGGTTATAGAACAAAGACTTAGGAGTTTAACTACGGTTTCAGAAAATCAATTTGGATTTATGCCGAGTAGGTCTACTACGGAGGCCATCTTCCTGCTTAGGCAAACTATAGAAAAATATCGAGAGGCACGTAAGAGTTTGCATATGGTTTTTATTGATCTGGAGAAAACATATGATAGGGTCCCTAGGGAGTTAATTTGGTGGGTGCTTGAAAGGAAGAAAGTGTCTCAATGTTATGTCGATATCATTAAGGATATGTATGAAGGGGTTGTAACAAGTGTCCGCTCAGTAGGTGGGTCGGCGTTAAGTCCATATCTTTTTGCTTTGGTCATGGATGAGTTGACGAGACATCTGCAAGAAGATGTACCTTGGTGCATGTTATTTGCAGATGATATTGTCTTGATGGATGAGACTAGTGCAGGTTTAGGTCAGAAATTAGTTAAGTGGCGGGAGGCTTTAGAGAGTAAAGATTTTAGAATTAGTCGTTCGAAGACGGAGTATCTAGTGTGCAACTTTTGGTGTGAACCAAGAGGGAGAAGTAATGCAATTGAGATCAAAGGTGTCGAGGTCACAGAGTGTGAGGCTTTTCGATATATAGGATCTATAATTCAAAAGAATGGGGCTATTGAAAACGATGTAGACCATAGGATTAAAGCTGAGTGGTTGAAATGGAGAATGGCGTTAGGAGTACTATGCGATAGAAGGATGCCTGCAAGGCTAAAAGGGAAATGCTATAAGACAATTGTTCGACCAGCCATGCTATACGGTACAGAGTATTGGGCTACTATGGGACAACATACTTATAGGATGGCAGTAGCAGAAATGCGTATGTTAAGGTGAATGTGTGGTAAAACTCGTAAGGATAAAATTTGAAATGAAAGAATTAGGAGATACTTAGGTGTAACGCCTATAGAGAACAAAATTAGAGAAAGACGTTTAACTTGGTTTGATCATGTGCGGAGGAGACAAAGCACGACGCCAATTAGAAAATGTTTAGATTGGCAAGTTAATGGAGGGTGTAGACAGAGGGGACGACCGTTGAAAACTTGGATGGTCGGTGAATGAAGATATCATTGAACTTGAATTAGACGAGGAAATGTAAAAATATCGCATTGCTTGGAGAACTAAAATCTATGTAACCGATCCCGAAAATGTCGAAAATGAACTTTGATGATGATGATTATTATTATATTTTATGTTATTCATTGACTAAATATAAATTAATTTTTATTTAACCTTACGGTGAATCAATCTTTTGACTTGAGCTACGTTCATTGTAAGTCGCACATATTCTCTCATTGCTCTACCAAGTAGGTACACCGTTGACGCAACCATCAGACTTGGACTCACCACCCACTTGCAGCAATAATGAGCCACCTTAATTTAGTGGTTGGTGTTGCTGTACCACACATCTCCTTCTTGATGTTAATGAATGAAAGAGATGATGGCCGGTTTTGTTTGTAAAACCATCTAAATTAAGAAGTTCTACAAGCTGTTTAGTCACTATTAGTGGCAAAAAAATCTAGCATGGAGGCAGATATCTTGTGGGGTGTGTGAGTCCCATTTGATCGACCATGTCCACAATATTTTGCCGCACATTAATGATTACATATTTACATTTGCTTAGAAGAGGCGTTTAGGGGTGTGGTGATGGTTTTGTTTGTAAAACCATCTACATTAAGGAGTTCTGCAAGCTGTTTAGTCACCATTAGAATCAAGAAATCTAAGCATGGAGAAAGATATCTTGTGGGGTCTGAGGCCCATTCCATCGACCATGTCAAAATTTGCCGTACATTAGTGACTACATTTGCTTAGAAGAGGCATTTAAGGTTGTCTGTTTGGTGAAATATCAAAAGTGTTTATGTGTATAGTTATAAAAAATCTCAATTGATGATGCCACATTATTATGGTTGCGTTGCCGTACTTGATTTCCTATCCTCAGTCTTTTACAAAATATAATTCATAAATGAGAAAAACAATCAAAGGATTAAGAAATTAAGTTTTTTGTAATTAGGTTTTGCAATTTTGAAATAATGATAAAATTTTCAAAGTATTTATATGTATCTTAAAGTTGTAAAAAACTCTTTTGATGCCCAATCATCCGATTGCAAAACCAAATTTAGCAGCTTCACTCAGAAAACAAATGCTTAGTGAAGAAGTGAAATTGAGTCATTGAAGGTAATACCCTCCCCCTCACTGATTTCCTTGACGCGCCTAAAAGGGTTCCCAAATAGGAATTCTAATTAGCGAGGAAATCAACGAGGGGGAGGGGTGTGACTCTTCATCTCCTCGAGATGCATGTTTTTGCAAATTTCGAGAAAATGAAAGGTAACACCCCTTTCCTCGCTGATTTTCCCGACACCTACAAGGGTTCTTCACCAACTAAAAGTCAGGGAAAATTCTAATTGGCGAGGGAGAAAAAAACCCTCCATCCTTCTCAAGATGTGTGCATGACACTCATCCCTTGCCCATTAGACAAGCCTAAAAGCCGGGGAAAATTCTACAAGTCGAGGGAAAGAGAGTGAGGGATGAGTATAACCACCCATCATCCTCGGAATTAAAATTCACACACATTTCTAACACAATGCACTCATCCCAAAAAAAAAAACAAAAATTCTAAATGTCGAGGGATTGAGCGAGGAAACGAGCGAGGGAAATGAGGTGGCGAGGTGAAAGCCACTCATTTTCCTCGAAATGCGTGCGTTGACATTTTTTGCACGTATTTCGAGGAAAATGAGTGGCTTTCACCTCGCCACCTCATTTCCCTCGCTCGTTTCCTCGCTCAGTCCCTCGACATTTAGAATCGCTCAAAAAAAAATGAGTGATTACACCCATCCTTCACCCCTTTCCCTGGATCACTCCCTCGCTCTGTAGCAAAGCTCAAAAGCCAGAACTAAAGATCCTTAAAATTGCAAAAAATAACATGTAAATTGAATATATCAATTTTAATAACATTTATGTCTAAAATATTGGAAAAGAAACTGATAGTATTGCATGGGGAAGCAGCGAAATTGAGTGTCAGTGGCAGCAGAGGGAGGCATCATGGGCAACCTGTGCTTCATGAAGAAATGTCCAATCCTTTTTAAAGCAAAGACCACAAAACAACTCTCTATGGAAGGCATGGCATCAAGATGCGCGGGACTTCCGGGGGATTTTGTGCAAAATTTAAGGTGGGGTGGGGTGCTCTTAGTTGTCAGGAGTTTTAAGACAACCTTTTAAACGATTTCCAGTTTAACCACTAAAATAAACCACTACTATAATGATAAATTTTGTCATATGTTAGAATTACATTACGAGCTTTGATGATACAACAAATCTCTACTCGAATCATAACGTGAAATATATCATTTATCACGACAATCAAGTAATTCAATTCATGCTTAGAATCAGCTTGAAAAAGTAGGTAAAGTTATTAAAGTACAAATAGACTCCTAATAATATATCATAATTAAAGGTCTAAATCTAGGCATAATGAATCTATTTTCCTTAGAGGAAAAAGATGTTACAAAGGGCAAGTTGTAGCGGAATACACTCCTCCAAAGACTCCTCCAAAGACGTAACTCAATAAAGGAGAAAATTATTGTAAATAATGTCTCCTCTCGTTACACTCTACATACTTAAAGTCACGCAGATAATTAATGAAAAATATTATATAAGGTAAATAGAAAATTCGATAAAAGTTACACAAGTTTAACTGAACTATAATCTTTTCAAATTGAGTATTCTTTAACAAATTATTCAACTTAAAAGAGTGCATTCGATAACAAAAAATGTGGTCTTAACAATTTAACTTTGTTTTACATGTCAAGTCTCTAGAAGACCGGATTTTGAACGCATTAATTTTAATTTGTCTTTAATATTCACCTACACTCATGAGATCGTAGCGTATAGGCAGTATCATCCTTTACATTTTAATGCGCATTGTTTAGTTTGTTTAGCTCTAATAGTTTATTAGCGTTGTTTGATACGATAAAGAAGAGTATACTTGCTGGTCTTAAATTGCATTATTAACCTAAACAAAAATTCTAAGTGTCGAGGAAATGAGCGAGGGGAGTGAGGTGGCTGGGGTGGGAGCCGTTCATCTCACTCAAGATGCGCCTCGCTGTGTAGAATCACTCTAACCTAAATGTTATGAGGATGAATCAATTTCTGTAGGTCAATATAATTGAAATATACACCCCTTTTAATCTTAATGTTAAATTTTTTTTTAACCAACACATTATTAATTCTTCTTTAGTTGGTGGATGAAGGACTACAAAATATAAATTATTCTATGTCTTCTTAACAAAGGATCAGTCTTTTTTAAATCCATCTTTACTATAGTACTCGATCACTAATCATCAACCAAAGTATAAATTAATAAAGACCAAAATCAAATGAACATTATTATAAAATAAAATGAACATTATTATAGTAACCAAGTACAAAACGTAATTACAATCTCCACCAACCATTTCACGAATTAACAGTAAAAGTAACATAACATTCATCATCGTCAGTGTGACAAGAAAAATTAATAATACATTAAAAAAATATTAAACTCATCGATCAGTCTTATCTCGAAAACCTATCTTTCGACACTGGTGGGTTCTCCTTTTGTGCCCCATTCACCTCTCCGTTCTCTCTGGCTATGAACGTCTTGTCACCCACTCAAACAAGCTGCCATTGCCCCACTCCCTTCTTCACCTCTCCCGCTCACTGAGATCTACCATCACCACCACTTCTACTTCTACTCCATTTCCAATGCAATGCTGTGAAAAAAACAGTTGCAAACACCTCCCATCTTGGCCACCTTGATCATATAAAATTTCATCTCCACCCTCTCCTCTATTATTTCATGATCAACCCATTACTCTCGATACTATAAACTCAAGAGCCCATAGTTTGCTTTTTAGATTTAGAGACAAAATTTCCATAGTTAGGGTTTGGTGTTGAATTAGGGTTTTGTTGTTGTTGTTTTTGCTGTGAGAAGCTAGAGATGGAAGAATATAATTCACAAATGAGTGAAAACAACACAAATACCCCAGCAAGGGGTACTAGTTTCTTATACCCCAACTTCCATCATCTTCAACCAAATGACTCTTCTTCTTCTTTTAATCTTACAACACAAGTGAAGTCTGAAGGTACTGCTGCTACTTCTTCTCAACATGCTAGAGAAAATTTTCAGTACCACTCTCTACTTAGAGATCATCAACAACAACACCAACAAGGAGGTGGAGGAGGAGATGTTGATGCAATGAAAGCTAGGATCATAAATCATCCTCAGTATTCTCACCTTCTTGAAGCTTACATGGATTGTCAAAAGGTACTCCTAAAATCTAAATTATACTCCAAATTTTTTGGAAAAGAAATAATGGGGTTTTCTCTTTTTGTAAAAATATTTAATGGGGTTTTTTTCTCTTTGTGATTTTGTTACAGATTGGAGCTCCACCTGAAGTTATTAATAGATTGGCTGTTGTTAGAAGGGAATTTGAGACTCAACAAAAATCTTCAATAAGAGATGTTCAAAATCAAAATGACCCAGAACTTGATCAATTTATGGTGATTATTTCTTTTATCTCTATATTTTTGTATGATATATATGTTGTTAGTTAATAATTCAATAATTTTTATTTTTTGTTTTGGTTGATTGATAATATAGGAGGCTTATTGTGATATGTTGGTGAAATATCGAGATGAATTAACAAGGCCTTTACAAGAAGCTATGGAGTTCATGCGAAGGATCGAAGCTCAACTTAAAACTATCACTGAAGCTCCCATAAGAATCTTCACAGGTAAATAACACTCCACATTTATACAATATTATTAAGGGGGGGAAACCCATCATGCAAGATCACTCTGAAGAGGAGGATTTTATTTTATTTTATTTTATTTTATTTTATTTTATTTTATTTTATTTTATTTGTCCCCTTTCCCATTTTCGAGTTCCAAAACCAAATGTTGAACTTGAACATTCTCTAATTTAAGTCTTCTAGATCTCTGATCTCTCTATATCTTAATGTATGCATCCAATCTTTGTTGGGAGGAAGAAAGGGGTTATAGCATCTTGACATCAGTTACTTCATTTCCCAAGTTGGGTTTATTTTAATGTGATCTTTTTTATCTCAATAAATGGGAAACATTGGATGCTGTTCTAATCAGTGAGACCCCATGAGGAGATTCTGTCATGATTTCTTTTCATGGCTTATTATTTTTTAATTGCTAATGCATGATCTAGATTGCTTGGTTGGTTTCTAACTTTCCATGGATCAAACAAAATATGAACTATTGCAAGTTCTTTAGTGAAAAAAATAAAAAGGACTAACTAGAAAAACTTGTAGCTCATTCGAACAAAATGTGGCAAAGAGTGGAAGTTGATCCTCTTGTGTACAACTTGGGAGTTGCCACTTTTTTGATACAAGTACCTAGGTTAGATGATTCTGTTTGCAGATTAAAAAGCTGGTTTGATTTTCCTTTTTTGAGTAAGCATGAATTTGAGTTATTTTTCCTTCTAATTTTGGAGTTTTCCTTTCTTGTTTTTCCTAACTTGATATAGTGCTTAGGGTTTTGATTGGTACCTATATAGATTTACTCATTGGTCTTGAAGTTTTGTTGACTAAAAACTTGTGAAGTGATTACTAACAAGACAGTTGGGTAAGTCTAGCTAGCTTTCTAGCAAAAATAGGTCTAGCTAGATCTTGCAAAAATAGGTCTAGCCAGGTCCTTTCACCTTTGCATGTTTCCCCCTTATAGAAATATATTGATTTGATGCATAGTTAGTGCTGAAAAACAACATAATTAAACTAATCTAAAGTCTTCACATGCTTTGGCAAAGCTAGATTATGTTACCAAGCTCTTTAAAGGCTTTAAATATATTATACATCAAACATGGCCATCGGTGCTTTTGCATTATTTGGTTATTGAGGCTATTAAATACTATTGTTGTTCATACTTCACTGAATTGTCAAAATTTGTAAGTGTAGCTCTTTTCATCAGCAGTTTTTGTAGGACCAACAAATAGAAATAAGAAACCATACTACTATAGGAATCCATATTGTCAGTATGTGGAGCACTAAAAGCTAGGAAGCCAAGGGTACATAATTCTGATCAGTTTCTACATTGAAGAGAAAGGGATGTGAGATGAATGAATTCAGTTTTGCTTATGCATGCTCTATTCACAACCCAATGTGGTCAGCAAATGCAAATAAATTGTAACATGGGTACAACTGGAATGGGAGTGTGCATTTTGTTGCCTTGCATTAGGTTAAATGGGATGTAATCAATCGCTGGCTCCTTCCCCTTCAAATAAACTTTACCCCTACAACATGACATTCTCAACAAGGATTTTTCTCAAGGCATTTTTAATGTGTCTATAGCTTCAGCACAACCTTCAAATGTATGGAACTCCACGATATTTGACCATCTAGGCCCAGATGGAAGGCCACACCCGATAGGTAGTGTTTAAGTTAGGGATAATATCGTTGCTATTTATAGTGGACCAAGGGTGCGCACAAGTGCACGTGTGCGACGCCTCAACAATTGGTATCAAAGCCGATTGTTTTGCTGGGACTCGGTCTGCGAGGTAGAGGTGTAGGCGACACATTATTCAGGGAATAGACGTAGGCGTAGGGCATCGAGCGCAGATCCTTCGGGTGAACGATCATCCTCTATCGTTCAAGGAGAGTAGGCGCATGGCAGAGAGCCAGACTAGGTGGAGCATCGCAGGTGCGCGGTCTACCAGATGAATGATCCAGATCCTTGCCAAGATGGTGTCCGAGAGTATCCTACAAGTTGGGGACGAGGTGGAGTTAGTGCGGAGGTTGCAATTGGGTGAAGCCAACAACGCCGAGAATAGTCGAGCCCGTACACCGAGTGCTACCCACGTGATCGTGGTTGCAAATGAGACTCGAAGATGAGGTGTACTTCGAGATGTTGCAGACCGGTGGATGTATTGTAGAATGTGTGATGATTCGCGCCTAAGTGGAGATTGTTGGAAAAATGTTGGCTTAAATAGTCCCACATAAAGTAAGGAAGAGTTGTCACAAAGGTTTATAAGAAGATGGTTTACTCCTAATAGCAACAAGGCCTTTTAAGGGAAAACCCCACACCAACTAGGCCATGGAAGGCCACACCCGATAGGTGGTGTTAAAGTTGGGGACAATATCGTTACTATGTATAGTGGACCAAGGGGTGCGCACCCGTGCGCGACGCCCCAACAAGTTTTGCTTGCCTCTTACACCTTCTGAGGTCTGCATGTCGACCTTAACATGTCTAGATGTTGCTCATGTATTACTCGTGCTTTTGACACATCCATACATCTATAGCATATTGCACACCTCTAGCATAAAGTAGGTTCTAATAGCTTGTCATATAATTAATCCATGCCAATAATCAACACAATGTACGGCTTTAGATTGACCAATTTCTCGATTTGGAAAAATGCGAGCATTAGGGACTTCCTTTAGAAGCATTAACAGTTGGTCAATCACAGAAGAATGTGTTTGTTTTGCATATTGTACCTTAACTCATAAAACATGAAATGATTGTTCTGTGAAATGGGACTTTAGGCTTCGGTATTGATACGGATTTTAGAATACGCGTTATACGGAGGTTTTGACGAAGCAAGATAACAATAGAGAAAAACAGTTGAAATATCCTCTCAATCAAAAACTGAGGGCCAAAGGTGTACCAACTGAGTTGGTAGAGGTGTAGCGGATGGTATCACGGGCTTGAATCCGGCTGGCGGCAGGGGGTGAAGAGGGTTAAGGGTAAAAAAAAAAAAAACCCGAGGTTGAAAAAACCTGAGAAATGGGGTCGGGTTATTATAATCATTCTCATTGTTAAGAATATATATGCACTAAATTAAGGATTTATACTTTTATTGTAAATTATGTGGCACAAAGTTATTATTGCAGATGTAATTGGGAATCGGGGATTGAGGATAATAAAATAAATATTTAGTAGATTCACTCATTCAGAATAGGTTTTCTTGGATTTTATTTTTATTGGGACTAGATTTGCTTAGTTAGTTGTTGAAAAATTCTTACAGCGTCAAGGGAGGCACGATACATACTTTAATTAACTCCAAATACGATATAGAAGAGAAGGGAGATGTACGGGTAAAGGCCGGTAAAGTCCTTGAAGAGAGGATTACTTGTAAGACTTCACTCAAAAGAAATTGATTTATATTTTCCAAACTTACAGAAGATTAAAATTTACCAACTTACATTAAACCCTTTTCCTATGCCAAAATATGAAGAAAATCACTTCCCATTTACTACTTGACTTCATTCATAAATTGTCGCTACATAACTAACCCTAAGAATTCGTATTCTAATTACATGGTAGACCATTGATACAAATTATCATATGTTAAATAACAGTGGTTGCCTAATCTTTTTGTTTGGGATTTCTTTGCTTTTCCTTTTGGAAAAAAAAGTGTAAAGCTTTCCCATGGGTGAAATCCTGTTGTTAAACAATCAATCGGAAATATGCAGTAAGAAATCATAAAAATTACCACATATTGTGTGAAAGAACCCTAGATGGGTTTTGCTTCATTTCAACATGGCATTTTATAATTTTTTTGTGGGTTTGGTGTGTTAAAAATGTTCTTATGCAAGTTTAAATTGCTGGTTGACAAATAATCTTGTGATGAAGCTGTGATTGCTGACATTAGGTTTTTTTTTTTAAGAGTCTTGTGCATTTAGTCTCCATTGCTCTCCATCGAGAGGTTAGAAGCACCCTTGAAATCATATAACAGTCTTAGCTAGCTGACAACCTCTTATGTTTCCGTTGGACTGATTGATGCAGATGAAAAATGTGAGGGAGTTGGTTCATCTGAGGATGATGAAGACAATAGTGGGGGAGACACTGACCTCCCCGACATTGATCCACGTGCTGAAGACCGAGAACTTAAGAGTCGGCTCTTGAAGAAGTACAGTGGTTACTTGAGCAGCCTCAAGCAAGAGCTTTCCAAGAAAAAGAAGAAAGGCAAATTGCCAAAGGAAGCTAGACAGAAGTTACTTCATTGGTGGGAACTACACTATAAGTGGCCATATCCATCGGTATGTATCCATCCGCTCAGTGCTAATTCGCTAAGCTTATGTTATGATTATGACTGAGTAATGCTAATTTGAGGCACTACTGAAGTGTGTGGCCTGTGATAATTTAAGGGTATGTTATCATTGAGTATTCTTTTCCCCGCAAACTTTTGATATGGTTCATGTTATGAAACAGGAATCGGAGAAGGTGGCATTGGCAGAATCGACTAGTTTGGACCAAAAACAGATTAACAACTGGTTCATTAATCAAAGGAAACGACATTGGAAACCTTCTGAAGACATGCAGTTTGTGGTGATGGATGGAATTCACCCACAGAACGCAGCTGCATTGTACATGGATGGCCACTTTATGGGTGATGGTAATTATCGACTGGGACCTTGAGCACCAGCAGGCAAAAGTACGCAGCTGGATTATCTGAACATCCCAAAAGCGAGTTCTCGCTGTAAGGTTTGCTTTGTGTTTAGTTGTCTTTAGTGTAACACGAATGTCGTTACACATGTTATGGTCATTGTTGCAATATATGTAATAGGTTTTATGTATGTGTTCTTTGTCTTGGTTCGTAAATGGCTGGGAGGTGTAATTTAATTCGCTATTTCAAGTACTGATCTAAGTGTGCTTTATAATATGTTGTTCTTAAGGTGCATTGATGTTACTATTGCATTTGCTGATTGCTCATCCATTTCCATTGTCTACATATCAAAATTTTTTTTGGTTAAAAGCTTATAGCATATCGATTAATAATTATGGTTACAATATTGTTGTCATGTTGTAGTAGCTAAGTTATGAACCTCGTTCGGATCCAAAAACTATGTATAATAAGATGTCGAATGATGTCAATAAAAGAATGCCACATTCAACACATTGCCATTGCATTTCAACACATTGCCATTGCATTGTCACTGGCGCTGCTCGACCCAACAATTTCTCCAAAGGTCAATGTCTTATTTTGAAAGAATTTGGTCAATGCGTTATCTTGGAAGAATTTGCAAGATGAGATGACGTTTCATTTTCGAGAAAACGGTCAGCCTCTCCAAGCAAAAGAGGCGATGGTTGGAGGTTTGGATAGTTGAAAAATGTTATTATTATTATTATTATTATTGAAGTAAAGAGTTTTAACTTGAAGAACACGAGGATTGTGGGGTAAGGAAATGGTCTGCCACAAATTATTTTTCCATTAAAGCCAAATTTTTATTCTTGGCAGAAGGAATGTTGATACGTCCGAGATGGCGAGGCAAAGTAATGCGATTTAAAGTACACATGTTTGGCTTTACCATCCACCACTCTTTTTTACCAATAGTTACGAGTCAGATTATCCAATTTGGTGGTTATGGAGCAGGGAAGCAGGAAAATTTGTATTGTATAAACGAGTATCGAATTTAAGACTGCTTTAATCATGATTGTTCTCTCAACTTGGGAGATGGCTTTTGATTTTTAGCTTGAAAGTTTCGTGTTGACTTTATCAAGTAGAAACTAGAAATTTGAAGCTTTCTTTTTCGACAACAACAAAAGGGAGCCTATGTACTTTCTTTTGGGCTGTACAACTTAGATTTCAGGATCCCGTTGATCATTTTGGAGTGATTCGAGTGAACATTTGAGTTGTAGAAAACATAAGATTTGTCTTAATTTACTTAGTGAGTTTCCACAAGAGAAGCCCGACAAAAAAGAATGAAATTATCAACGTACAATAAATGGCTGATGGAATGGGAATGACGCCTGATTTCGATACCTTTGATAAACCTCAAATGTGTTCATTATTTCCATGCAAGTCTTGTTAAAATCTAATGTACATGTGTTTATTTGAAATAATTCCAGAATGCGATGTATTTGATCTCCACGTTACAATATGAACCTTACTTAACATAGGTCAATGGGTAATGAACAACTTTTTTTGTTTGTTTGTTTTTGTTAAATGGCAATGAACAATATTATTTCTTCAAAAGATAAATAAGTGACTTATAGGTTGTATGCGTAATCAGATAGCGCATACACAAGATCCATATAGTAAAGCAACGTAAAAATCTTTTGCCAATGTCATGCATGTTTCACAAATTAAAGTAACATATAATACTTACTTGTCGTAAAATGCAACCTAATGTACATACCAAGCTAAAGAGGAAGACAATTAATTAAAAAATTATGGTGTATTTGGAGGAGATTTAGTTGTAAACTATTTTTTTCACTTAGTTATTAGTAATTTTCAAATAGAATTTAAATAAGTTGTAACTCAAAATTAAAACATAAAATAATAAAAATACAAATTTGTATAAAAAAATATATATAGTATAAGAGATTAGCTTGGCTCTGATTTACACTGCTCAATTTAGTGGTTTGGGTTGTTTAAATTTATTCTCTCAAACGAAATGACCGTTATGTCTTTTTTTTTTTTTTTTTTTGGGTAAGCATATTGCATAACATAAATAACGGATTAAGGCTCGCTTGGTACACTCTAAAATGATGCTTATTTATTAGTTTGCATTGTGATAGTGGTAGTGATGGAGGTGGCCGCGGTGGTGATTATGCTATGGTTGTGATAGTAGTGGTGGAGGTGGCGGCGGCGGTGGCGTGGTGGTGGTGGTGGTGTTGTAATGGTTATGGTATGGTGGTTGTGATAGTGGCAATAATAGTAGTTGTGAAAGTGATGATTGTTGGGGTGTTTATGAAGGAGTTGAAAGTACTCGAGGAGATGATGAAAGTTTTGCAAGGTAATGCGAGAGATTTTGTACCACAAAGTTTTATAACTAGGAGATGCAAAGGTCTTGAATTCAAATTTCAATAACCGTTTCCGTAAAGCCAATCAAACACTAAATTTATATAATCGCCGTAAACTTTTGCATCATGAATTATTTTACTGTGTACCAAACGGAACATATGCATGATTATATATAGTTTGTTGTCCTGCAATCGAAGCCAATACATGTGCTTCAGATAGTTAAGCTCTCGGGGGATAAAATTACAAATCCAATTAGAAAGATTAAAAAAAAGTGACTTAATACTACATACAATAGGTAAACACATTCACCGTATATCCGTCCGCTGATCTCTCAAGTCAGTGTGCAAAATAGAATATAAAGCACCAAAGTTACCCAGAATCAGCCTAGGTGGCTATCATGTCATCTACTTTACATAAACTCCATATTTTCAACTTAATGATGAATGGCAATTTTTACCTCTTTTCCTTAATGATCGGCATGTACATGGCTAATGCTGCCTCTTATATTAGTCGAGATTTGTCATGCAATATGAGAAACACATAACCCGAATTCACCAAATTATTAATTTCTTTGGAATGGTTTGCAAAATATAAATGGAGTGTTACTCTTATTCTTGCATTATTGGAACAACTGTCAAAAGAGAAATACATACACTATGTTCAATGAAGAATGAAAGATTGGAAGAAACCTAAAAATAACTAAAATCAATTAATATTCCTACTATCATAACTAAAATACTTCGACATATATAGGGAACAACAATTTTAGCTAACCTTGTTTGCTAGCATTTTTTTTTAGTTTTTTTTTATACACTTCTACCAATTCTATAGATAGTGTTTGTGATTTGTTTTAAAGAAAAAAGATAAAATGCAAAAACACTAAAAAATATTACTAAACAAGACTGATTAGACTTACTCATCGTGGAAACATTGTCCATGGTATTCTCTGTTGTGTTTTTCTATTCATTAGATTGTACATAGGAAAAGTAAATCAACTACAGAAGTTGGGTTTCAGAAATGTTGCGAAATGGATTGGGATTATATACATTTGTTTCTCGCCCCTCGAAATAAAATTACACTTTTTCAAATGTATTTGCTAGCTGTGATTGGTTTTTTTTCTTTTCAAATTATTACTATGCTTGTATTTCATTGATTTCCTAAATAATAATATAACATACAAGGGTTTTAAAATGAAGTTTATGTGCTTTTATTGAAAAAGAAAAAAAAAAAATTTTGCTTTATGTTTCCCATATGAATTTCATGTTGGTTAAGCCCATCTTTGGTAGGTTTCAGACTCAGATAGATCCACTTACCCGTCAATTTTACCTTAGGCCTACTGAGTCTATAACTATAAGCCAAGCCAAGTCCAAGCCCAAGCCCAAGCCCAAGCACAATTCTTGCCAACCAAAAATATTTAGAGCATCCACAAAGACATGATTCCTTATATTATAGTAATTATTGATTTAGCCATAAATCATCCATCAATATGTAAGAGCATCTTAATCATCAAATGTATGAGCATCTCCAAAGGGAGACTACAAATCCTATGAATGGTGGATAAACTGGTATGCGATTCTATTCCGAATAAAGAAATAAAACATATACGAAAAAAAAAAAAAAAAACCAACGTTTACCTTAAGTTCCTAACATTCTAAATTTCCTTTTGTTAGGTTTGTGTGCTTTACTTGATCTCGTACACCCTTGAATCGTTGGTATATGTCTCCAACATGTACTTTTTCCTACATTTCCAAATGTTAAATAGAAAATGTTAAATAGTATTTGAGCTAGTGTAACTTGTTTTTTCTTTTCTTTTTAGAGTGGTGTTTGATTAAACATTTAAAAATATCTTCCATGTTTGATGCCTCCAAATTTGTCCTATGAATAGCAATGAGTTAAGGTTGTGGTGGTTGAAGATACCCGATGTTAAAGTCAGGTGAGTAAGTAAGGATAAATGTAGACTGTAAATTAGATTGATAGTGTGTACCTTTCTCATCACTCTTGTTCACCTTATATAATGAGTATTTCACTCGTTCATTGACTCTACTATCAAGGCATGATGGAGGGAGAAGATCTCGTACAAGATTTTACCTGCCCATAACTAAGTTTCGAACGACACTTGGCTCTATTGGGACCCAATACTTGATTTGGTTGGGAGCTGTGTAAGTGGATCTAAAGTTCGTGACAGCTCAAAAGTCTGTGTTCAGACCTTATTGTTATGAGCTAAGCTTCACAATTGGCAACAAGTTAGATCCACATACTTTAGGTTTGGGCACCTAACTTACTGCCTGAGTCTGATCATATGCTTGAGCCTATTTAAAAACCGTGTTGAAGCTTTTCGTATTAGAGTGGTCTGATGATTGTTTGATGTCTCATTTATGTCGAGCCCACACCTCGTGATGATTGGTAAGCTAGCCATTTCAACAAATCCGACTTGGCACCAACAAAACCAATCATGAAGGATCCACCGCGTGAGATCCCACGTGCACACCAGTAAAAGTACGCCAAGCCACCAACACAACCAATAGAAAAATCAGTGAAGAGAAGGAGCATCACATGGAGCGTGACCCACCTGTTTGATAAAATGCCTCAAAGAAGAGATCCCACGCCATCCCTACTCGCTCGGATATTTGGTTTCATTTCATACTTCTTTCGTTCGTTCGTTCGTTCCTTCATTCATTCATTGTTATTAGATTAGACCATTCTCTTCTAACCCCACCCCACACGACTCTCATCACATTCTTAACTCTTTCTTCGTCTCACACTCGCTTCGCCCCTACATTACAAGAAATTTAGAAACATTTCCACGTGAGCGAGATCAATCATAACCTCCAACTGATCTATCGTTATCTGTTTTCACATTTCGACATCCTAATTACTAGAAAAGCCAACACCAAGTTTGGATCAAAACCTATAATTCAAACATTTTTATTTATTCAACAGCTAACATCTACCGGTATTGTGTAGAATATCGAACTTTGGATGCTATGATAGAGATCGGTCTAGCGCAAATTGGTTCCAATTATATTTTCATATCTTAAAGACCGCCGGTTATCTAGTTAGAATAACTCTTTATCCATGCCTTTAGTGCCGTTCACATTTATGCGATGAGATAAGTTTGTAAAGGAATGTGAATTTGACAACAAAATCTGAGCCCATAATTTATGGCTTGGATTAAGGTGGTACTCTCTAGGTAGACGACGGTAAATTGCTAATTCTAAAAGTTCGACTTTATAGATGGGATAAATCTAATCATGTATTAAGCGAAAGTATCAGATCACAACATACATTGATGGGAACCAATAATATAACTACATCAGAAACTCACACGATGCTATGGTAAATAAACACATTGAAAATTTAAACCAATGGATAATTGGAGTAGGCTTAATATTTCAACTAGTGGTGGACACGGAGCTGGATGGGTGGGTCGAGATGGACCCATCCCTATCCCATCCTGTTCATTCGGGATCAGGACGGGACGTGATAGACCTCATCCCATCTCAAACGAGATCGGAACGGGACAGGATGAGACATGATGAACACATACTAAATAGTCCTCTAATAAAAAAATAACAAAAAGAGTTTTATCTCACATTACTCATACATCAATAATGTCAAATTTATATACATACAATTACATCATAAATAATAATAGATATTAAATAAATAAATAAATATTAAATTTTTTTAAGGTAAATAAATATTAAATTTTATTTAGAATTAATGATTCAATTCATTTAGATTTCATATAGTATTTCATCTTACATTGATTTAATTTCAACACATCCTAAACTTTATTTTAGAAGAGTATTTTGATTAAAAATAATAATAATTATTATTAAATAAATAAATTTGGGACAGGACAGGATAGGCGGGATTGAAAATCTTCATCCCACTCTAGATCGAAACGGGACGGGACGGAATCGGAATGAGCTTTATCAATCCCAAAAGAACAAAAAAAAATTGAAACGAAACGGAACAAAATCGAAACGAGTTTGGAATCGCGGAATGGGATGTCCACCCTAATTCCAATAGAAGACCATGCCAATTTCTTTGGCAAATTCTATTTAAAAACCATTTCAGATGACGTTTGTAGAATCTAGCGCGACTAATGTTATTTCCTTCGAAGGTATTTGGTTTTTGTAGAATGATGGAGTTTTTGGCAATTCAATCCATGAGTTGATTTGGTAATTTTGGAGATTTAAGAGCTTTCTCTTTAGTTGGTACTTGGTAGTATGTTTGGAGTTTAGCCAATACTATTTTGAAGATGACATTATAAATTGGTCATCTTCTTTTATATATTTTCACTTTTTGGACGGTCGTATTGTCAACTTTTTACTTTTTTTTGTTTGGTTGTGGACTATCTCAGCCTACTTTACAACCTCATTTTTTCCCTCCTACATATGAATTACTTTTTACGAAATAAATAAATAACTAAGATTGTAGATGATCTTATAGAACAAAGAAACCAAGAAGACTTTCTGAATCTATATTTGATTATTTGTACAAATTTACTTACACTATCATTGATTTAAATAGAACAACTACACAGAAAAGGTAAAAAAAAAAAAAAACATCAAGTAGTACTAATAAGCTCTAAACCAAGAAAAAAAAGAGGGTTTTGGGCTTATGGGTATTGTAATTAGTCTACTAACAAGCTGCAGATGGATGAGAGAAGGGGTTGTTATAGAAATGGGGTTTTGGAGTAATTATGAATTGTTTTTTGGAGGAGCTTTGTTCACCACCACTTCCACCACCACCACCACCACCAATTCTTTCACAAGAAGGGCACATGGTGAGTGTGGCAGCAGGAAGTTGCATGTAAAGTGGTGGTGCTAATTTCAATGCTTTCAACTCATGTAGTTCCTTCTGAAGTCTTCTATTCTCATCTGTTAGACTCTCACAACATTTCTTCAAGAACTCACAATCAACTTCAGTTTGCTTCAACTTTGTTCTGGCTCTTCTGTTCTGAAACCACACTTCCACTTGTCTTGGCCTTAGCTTTAATTGCTTTGCCAAGGCTTGCTTTTGTTTCTGATCATAGACATATAAACATAATCATGCATTAGAATTAATTAAATCAAGCAACCCCATTGATCAAAACTTGAAATTAATGGACTAAAAAAAAATAAAAAGATAATAAAGTGAAAGATGAAAGATTTACTGGATTGAGTGTGCTATGTTCTTTAAAGCTCTCCTCTAAAAGGGCAGATTGTTCTTTGGTGAGTCTAAGTTTCTTTCTTCCACTAGCTTCTTCATCTTCATCACTCACCCTTGAAAATACCCTCTCTACCTCCATTTCTTCACTCCCAAATTGCTCCCTTTCTCTCTTGATGCTTGCATTAGAGAATGATGAAACTGGTGTATGTGGAGAAGCTTGTCTTTGTAGTAGTAGATCAACATGCCCTGTTTCATTATACCCTTTGTTATTGTTGTTGTTGTTGTTGTTGTTGACATGAACATCAACTTCTTTGTATGTCTCCTCTGAAAGGCCTAGTGTTAGAGATGTAGAAGTTGGAAATAGATGATGATCAACAACACTAAAGCAAGAAGAAGATTTCTTGACTTGGTGATGATGATTCATCTTTAGTATATTTTCTTGGCAACCTAACCCCAAACCAAGACTTATGTTACAAACATCTTCAAAACCCATTGTGCTTCAAGTTTTAGACTACAAAAGTTTAGAAAATTTTGAAGAATAAAAAGGGGGAGAGAAATGAACAAAGATGGATGAGTGGGTGCACTATGATCAAGCAAAAAAGAGTGGATGAAAAAGGAATGAGTAGAGAAAATGAATTATGGGTGTGTGGGAGAATTATGAAGACCCTTCACCCTTACCTCTCTATATCTCTCTTACATAGGTTGACCATGAGACCCCTACCATTATTATTTATTACAATTACTATATCAAAAATAAATAAAAAGGACCTCTTTTTTTTTTTTTTTTCTCTCTTTCTCTATTATAGAGTAGGGGAAGGAAGTATAAGAAGAGATAGATGATGACATGGATTCACATGGAAGGGAGTGGAGTTATACAAAGAACACATCAAGAGAGTGATTCCTCCTCCACACCTCTCATTCACCACCCACTCATTACCCACATTATGTCATTAACATCACTTCTATCCTTGCTTTCATTCTTCTACTTCTTCTTCTATATACTTTACATGTACACAATTATTAGACTACTTTTACTTTGTTTAGTATAGTTTAGTACTTTAGTTCACAAAAGCACCCCACTTTGTCTGTAAGTAAATGGATTATACATACATACATACATGCATGAATTAGGTTAAGCAATGGAGTGAAATTAGGGAAACTTAATGTACCCTTAATTTGGTAGTGTGTGGTGGTTATTAAAAATTAAGGTGTTAGATTTCTATACACAATTCAAACAACTTGTTATTAGGGTTTTTTTTTCCTCAAGGGGTCCCATTAGTTTGTATGTTCACCATGTCTGAGACCAACCATATGTCCCCCACTTCACAATGCTTTGTTTAGGCTCTAGGTTTTCTTTTTGTTGTGTGGTAACTATTAACAATATGAGAAAGATATGTGCACTAAAAGGGAATTGAATGGTCTATGGCCCATGTTCTTGCAAAATTATCATAGATTTGATGAAAAAGGTTAGTAGGTAGAACATGATTTTCAATATTTCCACTAAGTTATAATTGATCAAAACTATATGATTTCATGATCAATAATTCCAACCGTTGCTTAACAAGAAAGTTGATGTCCAATCTAAGGGTCCCATATTCAAATGCTTGTATTTAATTATTACAAAATAAATTATGTCTGTCAGGTCTGTTACTAGGTTACAAGATCAGTCACATTCCATAATCAAACTTGATTAGATACTAAATCATGTTTCATATTTGATAGCTTGAAAAAATATTAGTTCCTAAAAAGGCGCTAAAGTTATATCGATGATCCACCGACAAATTTTTTGTAACCATACTATCGGTGTTGATAGATGCATTTAACCAACCCCATGCCGTGAATTGTCCTGTGTTTTTATTATCAGTAGTTAGATTTACTCTATAGTCTATATATCATATAACATACATTATATTAGTGTGTTCATATTCTGTGGCAAATAGGAGCATTTTGAGGCCTCAATAAATGGGGATCTCACTCTCAAATTAAGCTGAATTGCCAATCATATTGGGTGTGGGTGGGGAGATGACTGCAATTTTTTTAAAGAAAATTCTCCAATCTGATCAAGTTGATTGTACCTTTACACACATGTAGTGGATGCTCCTTAGGTTGACATCCATTTGGGATGTTGGGTGCTTCTCTACCATATTTGTTAGACTAATTTAATCATTTTTAATTGCTAATTTAATCTTGTTTATTGCATACATATCAGGTTTTATATATATATATATATGTAAATAATTAAAACAATAATCATTCAGTTAAATCAGCACAATTGACAATTGTAAGATAAACTTCTAGTTATATGAATCCTACCTAAAAATATTGAGTGAGGCTAGGAATTAGGTTTTGTAATCAGGATCAGATGAGTTTTTTACAATATCACAAAGATTGCTTGATTGGAGGTGTCACCCTAAACTATGATTTAGAATTCTCTACTCCTTACAAGTGTAAATTAGAAAATACACATTTTAAGAAAGAGCAATAGTTTTAAGCAAGAGATTAGGAGGAGAATATCTTAATCTCTGGTCATGAGTATCAAAACAAAATGGATAATTGACTTAGAACTAGTGGTGAAATCATCATCAATTATACAATCCTTAAATCACTTTTAAAGATGATTGGCTATGATTTCAACATCAAATAAACTAATCTTCTCTCTTACACAATCAACTTCAAATCTCATTTATAAAAACCCTAAAAGTAAAACTTAATTAATAAAAAAAAAAAAAGTCCTAAACAAAAAACAAAAAAAATATAGTACAATAATATATAAGCTTAGCTAGATAGAAAAGGAAAGGGAAGGTTCTCCAAATGTCACACACCCATATCTCCCATCTCCCATATCCACTATTGGATAAAAGCAGTCCTCCCTGTTGGGTCCTTAGACGACCACGTGTCACCTATTGATAAGTGCCAAGTGGAAAAAGCCACGTGGGAGACATAAGTAAGAGGCATGTTGGACCCACCAATGATTTGGTATGATGGGCATTTGAATCCTCAGAGAAGTAATTATGAGGTGTAGAAGATGAAGAAGAAGTTGAAGAGATAGGGTTTTGGTTTGGGGTCCATTTAGCCAGTCTTCACGGCCAGCCGACCATTTTGGGCAAAGAGAGATGTGCTCTTTGTTTGGCTTTTTTAATAATGTGGGTGTACAAAGAAGGTCACCCTACTCTCTTATACCAACCGTCCAAATCAAGGAAACCAAGACTTTTGTCTACTTTCTCTCCACTTTCACAACACATATAATAACGATATTAATTATAATTAGTGTGTTAGTTTAATAATCCTCTGAACCTATCTGCCTATCTAATCTTATCATTAGTTCAATCTAACTTTGTTTATTTAGTGCTTCATCTATTCTCTCTTTCAAATTTGTGGGGAAAAGTTTGGTGTGGATATAATTGTATCAAATCTTTCATGCTATATATTGTGTCAAGTTTGTCACACTTTGACCCCACTAGTGTTTGCATGATTTTGGGTTGGAAACTTCGCATAATTTACTCCTTGCAACTTGGGTTTTCTTGTATAGTAATAGTAAAAAGATATGGTTGAAAATTTGAACATTTCAATAATTAAGTTTTAACATATACATTATAATAGGGTATTTCTCGATTGCTTGAGCTTTTGAGGAGTATTGGTTGATTATAACAATCTTGTGATAATTGACAATAGGGAAGCTACTTAAGTGGGGTGGGTTAGAGCCGGCCATCCTAATTTTCCGGAAAAGATATAACATCTATTTTCTCATGTAGTAGAGATTAAGAATCTGATACAGACGATTTGGATATTATTAAAAATATATAGTTTATATTTGAAAAAAAAAAAAAATTTAACTCCCGTGTGTCATAATTTATGTCCTAACAAAATTTGGCAACTAGGGGCAATGAATGTGACATGTAAAAGTACTTGCTATCATGATAACACAAAATGGACAACACAAAGAAACTTGGTAGGTTTTTCTACAAACCAATAGTTAGTAAACAAAGGTGATGAGATAAGAACGAATGATGGATGGATGGATGGATGGATGGATGGTCCTAGATTAGAATAGGGTGGTGGTGTGAATTGATGTTGAGAACCCCAAAACCAAAAAAGAAGAATGATTTAACCTAGCAATGGACAACAATTATCTAGTCATTCCTTTAACTAAGTGATGAAATCAATATATGCTTTGAGATTTTTTCTTTTGAAAGAATCATCATTTCACAAGACTTTCTAAAAGCTCACTTTACCTTCTCCAACTTGGTCTCTCTCTCTCTCTCTCTCTTTTTTCTATCTTATTTTTGCCATTATTTGTTGTGGGATGATGGGCTTTCATATGGGGTATGAATACATGATGTTTATGTTTAAAAAGTAATTTGAGATGATGGGTAGCCATTGTTGGGGTGTGTATTTAGCCCATATGTAGTGTTGGAAGGTGGAACTTCAGTCCCCATTTAGGGTGTCTGTGAGAGACCATCTAAAAAGTTTGTGTGCCTGTTGAGTAAGGTGCATTGGTGCATCTATCTATTCATGCCTTCATCCATAATGTGATCCATAATTTGTGTGGGATCAAATATAGTTTAGTGCGCCCATCTTCGATCCAACTACATCAATTATCCTATCCTATGTATCCAACCCTTTTAACACTGTAAGTCATCTGTATAACAAATCAGAATGATGTTTTAGGCTGGAGATAAAAGACGACTGAGATTTATATAAACAAATATAAAGATCTAACAATTAATAGAGATGTCATTAAACGCAGTCAACCAATGTATGGTCGCCGTAAGGAAACCCCTAATGTGAAAGAGTTATATAGTTGTGTAAAAAATACGCAAAATGTAAGAAACACGTGCAACGCAGCGCATTGCTTTAAATCCAAAGAGTCTTATCCATCGCAATCGAAAAAATCCTCGTAATCTTTGGAATGGACCCAATCATGTTCTATAAAGTCGCAAATCTCGTCTTTTGTGTACTAGTGACAAGGTCAGTCATTGTTTGAAAAGATAAATCAATGAAGTGGGCCTGAGATCTTCATGGGCCTGTTTTTGGATCTGTGATGTTGAAGAGGATGCGTCGAGGTGTTTGTACTCTTCTTTGGCAGTCCAAATCCAAAGTGGCCCACTTTGTTATGGGTCCTAAGCTGGATCAATCTGAGCCCAACCCATCAATTTGAATGGTAGACTGATTTCTCATATTGAATGGCTTGGGCCCAATTTGAGACTAGGCTCCAATCCAAAATATGAAGCCCAATCTGACAAATTTTTGCTAATGGTGCACTATTAACTGTGATCAAGTCAAGCTTAGTTGGTAGGTTTGAGACGGATGGTATCACAAATTTAGGGTTTAAACCGTGCCGACAACATCTAGGGTGGTAGGGGTACACAGAGCCTTCCCAACATGGCACTGATCCAATAGAAATGCAACATGTTTTCCCGTGATTTTGGTCTGAATCTCAAAACACATAAGAAGGAACGATCCTGCATCCGGATCAGTTCCAACTTTTCATGTAAATAGAAGATGCATGAACCTTGCAAGTGCAGAACTATGTTGAACAAAGCGCCAATACACTTTGGATGTGTCTTCCCCAAATATGTAGTTTATTATATGATGCGAGTACCTCAAAACAGATTCCAGAAGCATATCAAAGCAGTCAATCTCAGCCGCAACAACTGAAATTTTTTTTCTCCTATCTGGGCCACCAGTAGTTGTTTCGTAGATAATACGGCAGTCCTTATTTACCCCGATCAGTGCTCTTTCTAAAGCTTTTACAGGAGTTAAAAAAAATGCTGCAAACTATGAGACTTCTTGATTAGAACTCTGAATATAACCCGAGCTATGAGTTCATCCAAGCTATATGGTTCATGGGCTACAGTTTTCATTTTTTAGGGTCTTGGTACTTGATTCTGATCCATAGGATGCTAAAGTAGCTCCTTCACCCTGTAATGATCTGCATTTCCTTATAAACCTTAAATGTAATGTGATCTGCCTGGAATACACATTTTTATCAATGTTGTAGAGCGGCGAAAGAGATTTAGCTTCCAAAAACTTCTATATATTTTAATAAAGCTATTTAACCAAACAAAAGAAAATGGGTGTCATGTTTGCCATTACGGAAAATTCTAAATGGTGAGGAAATGGGCGAGGGGATGAGTGTGACCGCTCATCCCCCTCGAGATGCATGCTTGTGCCCTCAAGATGCACAACCTCACAAATCTTGAGAGGGATGAATGGTAATACTCACCCCTCGCCCATTTCCTCGCCCCTTTCCTGGACGGCTAGAAGGGCTCTTGCCATTACAATGCACAATCCAATATAAGACTATACAACCCTACATGTGTAAAGTCCATGTAATTTTATTTCTTTGGTTTTACTTTTCAATATAGGTGTTTTTTTTTTAATTTATCTTTTTAACCCTTTCCACTCCCAAATGCCACTTACAAGATTTTTGAACATGACCACTGAACTTTTATCCATTCACAAAAGAAATTAATTGTTGATTTGGAGAGAATGCTATGATCAAACCTTCCCTTCCAAGGGTATTGAAATGATGACCACTCGAGTGAAGTGCATAGACAAGTCTCTTACATCCATTTTAATATTCTGTGGTGAAAGAAAGAAGAGAAAACAGAGTGAACAGAGTACGCTAATTCTACCGTGACAGCAGAGTGTAGACTTTCATTGCCAAGACTCAACGCCATGATCATCAAACCTTCTCCACTCTTCTTCTTCTCACTCTTTCATCTCTCACTGTTACTACTGTCACCAACAGGAGGAGAAGCAAATGCCCTCTCTTCTTCTTCCATCAAATCGACCCCAAGTTTTCCAGGAAAATTTGCAGACCCCAAACACAATAACCCCTCAGAGACTATCAAATACGAAACCCAATACTTCACTCAAACACTCGACCACTTCAGCTTCTCCAATCTCCCAACTTTTCAGCAACGTTACCTCATCAATTCGGATCACTGGGTCGGTCCCAATCGATTGGGGCCGATTTTCTTCTACTGTGGCAATGAAGGAGACATCGAATGGTTCGCTACCAATACTGGGTTTGTTTGGGAGATTGCCCCTCTCTTTGGGGCTCTGGTTATCTTCCCTGAAGTAAGTCAAGGTTCCAACTTTTCTTGCCTTCACTTTACATTTCTAGGTTATTTTGTTGTGTATTGTTGGGTTTATTAGAAAATGGGGTGGGAGGAGGAAACTGATTTCCCATCTCAGTGAATAGATGCTTAAGTTGGGTAAAATTTCCCACCAGGATTAAATGAATCAAACATCTACAAAAGGAAATTTTTTTTTGGTGCATTTGATAAAATTACTTAAAAAGAATAAAAAGCTAACTTTGAGCTCACCATTGTTGAGAAGACCATTCTCAATAGTTTGGACAAGGAGTTGTGTTACACTATTACTATGCATATTTAAGTGACATTTTAACAAGATTAGGTAAATCCCGTTGTTTGATCTTCAACTTATTAGCATTTGTTGTTACTGTCGGAAAAAAAAAGGAAAATTTTAGTGATTGTGTCGTCGGTTACTTGCAGCATCGATACTATGGGAAGTCCATGCCATATGGTAGCAAGGAAAAGGCCTATGAAATGCAGCTTCTTTATCCCATCTTACTGCCGAACAAGCACTTGCTGATTTTGCTGTTTTAGTTACTGATTTGAAGCAAAATCTGTCTGCTGAGGCGTGTCCTGTGGTTTTATTTGGTGGATCATATGGAGGAAGTAAGACTTCTGTTATTTATTTTTGCTATAATTTTTCTTTTGCTGAAGGAACAGGAGGATTTGAATGTTTTGTATAACAATGAAACAGTGTTGGCGGCGTGGATGAGATTAAAGTATCCACACATTGCCATCGGCGCATTTGCTTCGTCAGCACCGATATTGCAGTTTGAAAATATTGTGCCTCCAGAAACATTTTATGATATTGTTTCAAGTGATTTCAAGGTATACTATCGCATTTATTATGTTATTATAATGACATTGTTGTTGTGTCAATATCGTGTTATAAGCTTTATGCTTCTTTTCTGTAGCGTGAAAGTGTGAGCTGCTTTAATACTATTAAGAAATCCTGGGAAGCGATTGAAGTTGAGGGGGAGAAAGCTGATGGCCTATTGCAGTTGTCCAAGAAATTCAACCTGTGCCAGTATGGCTAAGATCACCTAGTCTTTGCTATTGGAGTTTTAGGAAGTACTATTATTTAAATGCAGTAACTTGGTCGGGTCTCATTTCATTAATTGGTTGTAATTTCTCTTGTCTTTGTTTTGCTGAGTTGATCAACTGTTAATTCCAGGAGTCTGAAAAGCACCCAAGATCTTTCAGATTGGTTGAGCTCTGCCTACAGTTATTTGGCAATGGTGGACTATCCATATCCCTCTAGTTTCATGATGCCATTGCCAGCCTACCCAATAAAAGAGGTTAGTTGAAATTTGGATACGAGGTTTGAGTATCAATGTACTAATTCAGAACTATTGTGCCTTAAAGCCTAGTTTGGTATATAATGACATGCATACCTGTGCATTGCTCATATTCTCTAGGTTATTGCGATTTCTTTTGGCCATAACTATATGTCAAATTGGGGCTTATGCGATTGTTTTCTACGTCAAACAAATGACATGCATACCTTTACGTTTGAACGTAACATAATACATCATGACCGCATATTGGAATATGAAAACTCACTTCCATTGTCCACGGGACTTTCCCCATGTGTTCATCTACGACAATCCCTGCATATGTTTACGGTGTAGTTGTACGTATCATTGGTACCCACCAATATATTTGGTAGTCCATGCCTACATTTCCGCTACTGCTTGATATGTGAATATACTTGCCTTCTCTATAAGTTAGAGCTTTTAGAGAGAACGGGAATTTATCACTGCATCGCTAGTCAAAGAACGGGACAAGAGGTGTGTACAATTGATGGCAGATCTATCATCACATGTTTATATTTATTTATTACATTTTCTTATATTGCAGGTATGCAAAAAGATAGACGGTCTGCCTGATGGGGCTAGCATTGCAGAGCGAATATTTGCTGGAGTAAGCATATACTACAATTACACTGGTAAAGTTGAGTGCTTTGACCTGACAGATGATCCTCATGGACTGAGTGGATGGGATTGGCAGGTTCGTTTAATATCCTGGTACTGTAGAATATATTTGCTTTTGTTGCTTGTTAATGCTCATCAGATGAAAAGGTGATATACTGATTTGTTTTGCTGGTTGGTGTGTCCAATCTGTAGGCGTGCAGCGAGATGGTTATGCCAATGTCGAGTAGCCATGACAACAGCATGTTTCCAACATATGACTATAACTACTCTGCTTTTGAAGCAGGATGCTTGGAAAAATTTGGTGTTAAGCCAAGGCCACGGTGGGTGACCACTGAATTTGGTGGACATGTAAGAACATGCACTAAGGATAAGTATTCACCAGCCATTTCAAAAGCATCTCAAGCATTTTAGCTTCTAGTGTTCTTTATAATCATTTGAATGAGTTTTAATCTGGAACCAAGATTACACTTATTTTTATGTTTTTTCTGCAGATCGAAATGTGCATTATTATACTTTACCCACTTTTATTTATTCATTGTTTTTCATAGCATAAGAACTACTACTAAATCTGAAGTAGCATAAGAACTACTACTAAATCTGAAGTAGGTGATTATTGAAATGTAATGGTTCTTATAGTGCCAAAGAGGTTTTCTAAACTTCCTGTTATATTATGCAGGATTTTAGGACTGTCTTGAAGAACTTTGGAAGTAACATAATATTTTCAAATGGTTTATTGGACCCCTGGAGTGGTGGCGGGTGAGTTTCTCTTCCCCGGACATCAGTTGTGAAAGATATTCCCCTACTGACAAGTTTTGTTGTTACCCATTGCAGTGTTCTGCAGAACGTGTCTGAAACTGTTGTCGCTCTTGTTACAAAAGAAGGTAGTCTTCAAAGATAGATTTATTTGGTCTCATAGTTCCCACTTTTTGACTTTATGAGTTGGAGCAATTGTGTCAGTATCATCATATCTAAATCACCACTAGCTTGTATACCGATAAAAACATGGATGGAGCTCTAGGGAATCACAACCTCTAGGTTGCTTTCTGGTTGGCAAGGCATTTGCACCATCAAACACTAGCTTGCTATCAATCCCCTTTGCCTGTTTCATAGCACCATTAAATTTTTTGTGTTGCAATCCATGCAACAACAATACTCTACTTTTACAAAATAAAAGCGTGTCGACACGTATCGTGTCGGAGTGTATACTCCTATTGGACACTCCATGCTTAACTCATCAACTTTTTTACATATCTTTGAAAAGTTTCAATTCTATATTAATGTTACAAACATATTATGTCAAGTTAGTAATACATGAGTAGCAATATTTACTACAAGCGAATGAATATGACTAATAATTCAAAACTTATTATTGAAAAGTAAATAATACTATAACGTACAAGAGTATCCTCCAGTGTATCTCATATTGTGTGTTTTCTAGCCAATGTGTGTGACACTTCGTGTCTGTGTCGGATACCGATACTTGTATTCATATCGTTACATAGGTTGCAATCAACAACCACGAGCATGGTTCATAGGTAGGGCTTGAAGACTATAGTTGGCAGCCTTGCATCATAACACAGTTTCTGGCCATAATATACGAGTCATTCCGTAACTGGATTCCAGTTAGTTTGTTCTTGTGTAAATTGTAGTAGACATGAACATGCATGGTGTCCAGTAGTTGAGCTATCTACATGTGTCTGTTGCCACCCCGCAGCCGAAAAAAGGAGTTTGAGAGAATTCAGCCTCAAGTGCTGTATCCAATCTCTCTCTTCTCTCCTATGTCCCCTTTAGTTTTTGTTGTTTTCTCTACAAATATTTTCTTTAAAACAAAACCCCATCATATTGTTACAATTTCCATACTGAAACTAATGTCAGGATTTTCTTGTTGATTAGGTGCACATCACATAGATTTACGCTCTTCGACAGTTGAGGATCCAGATTGGTTGGTTGAACAGAGGGCCTCGGAGATCAAGCTGATAAAAGGATGGATTAACAGTTACAACCGGGAAAGGACGGGCGTTTTCAGCATATAGACATGTATGGTTCTGAGCAATCACAACTTTATCTTATTGCATACATAGATCTCATTTGTACTCCTTCCTAGACAGTGTCGGATAGTAATGGATCCTGATTGGTCATCTCGCCCAGCATAGTTGCTGGAGAAGATATGCCATGGAGATGGAGTGTATATCAATGTTGATTAATTTAGGAGATAGTTATATCAGAAACCTATTTGTTTAGAAAGTCTTTTTATTTTCTTGCTTAATTGATTTAGGAGTATAGTTATATTAGAAGATTGTTTGTTTAAAAGGTCAAATTATTCAGGAAGTAGTAGCTTATCCTAATTTCCGTATGAAAAAAACAATAAAGTAGTTAGTTTTAATTGTTCAGACATGCACACAACTTGAGTAGTTAGTTCCGACAAAATGATGAAGTAATGGTGAAAAGGAGGAAACTCATTTAGAGTAGATGAGGAATATCTAGTTGTGCAGAATATGAATTTGATGCACCCACAATTGTGTGATTGGTCCTCTCTCCCACTAGAATTGCTGGAAAAGATAGTTCATGGAGTCACAGTATGTGCAGATTATTTGAGATTTCGATAAGTTAGCTGACACTGGAGATGTCTGACATGTCAAGTCCCATGGTTGATGCTTCCATCCAAGAACGGATATAGTGGAAACTTTCCGATTCTTGTGGATGATTAAGGTTCATCATATAAATTTACCTGAACTTCGTGGTAAAATATGTTTAGGATCTTCACAGGAATGGTTGTCTGGAAAAAGATGGAAATACTACACCCGAAAATTATGTTGCCATGACCATTCACGGCCCATCACATAGATTGGTCTTTTGTAGAGCTGGAGATAAGAAGTGATCGATTGCATCTAAAGGTTCAGTGGGTTTTTCCAGAGGGATATGGTGATTGTGATGCCATTTTCAAGTGGGCACTTCTACGGTGTTTGTAACAAATCCAATTTCACATCTAGCTTACAAATCAGAATGGAGTTCGAGATAAAAGACGGCTACGATTGAAAGTTTGGAAAGATATTGATGGTTGAGATTCATTATCAACAATGACATTTTTGTAAATAAGCTGCAAGTTAGCAGAACAAAGAAAATAGATAAAAAGTAAAAAAATTGGTAGAATGCATGTGGCGGAAAGATAAAAATTTGTGTTTTTCTTTTAAATTTAAATCGTCATAGTTATTTATTTAGTTGTCGAATTTTAATAAACTTGGTATGGTTGAAATTCATTTTTGAATATCTTTTCGATACCAATCATTGATACAAACGCGTAAAGTTTTAAATATTCATTTCAAGCAGTGTGCATTTTTTCAAAAAATAACTCAATTATTTTCAATATTAAGTTGTAAAGCTATTGACTAGGATCTATGCGAGTATATTTATTTAGATGCAAAGTCTTGAAATGGGAGCAAAAATTCCATGATTATTAATAAAAACAAAAACTTCGAAAATCGTGGTTTAAAGGCTTTGAAAATTTTGGATAAATATTGTTTTAAAAAAAAAATTAATCTCTGTACTAGGATTTATGAAAGCATGTTTATTAATTTAGACATAAAATCTTGGAATGAGAGAAAATTTAGTCGTTATTTAAAAAAAATCCTTCCAAAATAGTCTAAATCACATGTTAAAGGCTTTTAAATTGAGTCATAATATTGGTTTTAAAAAAACTAAGAAATGTAGAGCTTTACATTAAAATCCATGCTACTATGCTTAATGTGACTTGATGTCTTGATTTTATGAGGAAAATTCAGTGTTTCTACAAAACAAGAAAAAAAAATTCAAAATCGACCAAATTTGTCGGATAGCTTTGGAATTGAATAAAATTATTTATTCGAAAAACTAAGAAATTTTATAGCACAAATATAAGATGCAAGTGACTGTGTTGATTGTAATATGAGATTTGAAGTGGGAGAAAATGAAAATTCAGTGTTTATCGATAACAAAAAACTTCAGAAATAGTAAAAAAAATAGTGGGTTAGCTTTTGAAATTGAGACAAAATTTTCATTTTCAAAAACCTAAGAAAATTCAAAGCCCTTGACTAGGATCTATACTAGTATATTTATTTAGATACAAAGTCTTGAAATCGGAGCAAATATTTAGTAGTAATAAAAAAATCCTTAAGAAATCATTTGAATTTGGAGTTAAAGCCTTTGTAATTGAGCCAAAATTTAGAATTTGAAAATAACCTAAGAAAATTTAAATCTATTGACTAAGATCTATGCAAGTGTGTTTATTTAGACTGGGGCTAGGCATGTCCGATTAATTGACCCGTGTAGCCCAAATCGAGGACCGGCCCTACATTTGAAAGCCCAAAAATTTTAAGGACCGAGCCCGGACCGGGTTAGTCGGTTAACCGAGGGTTCAGTTGACTTATTTTTCAGGCTGGGCCAGGTCGGTCTCGGTCCAACCAGTTTTTCAGTCCAATTTTCTGAAGCCCAGTTTTTTAAGCTCAATAGTTTCTACTAGAAGAGAAGAAAAAGAATGACAAAAGTGACTCAAACATCTCTTTCTTTGATCTCATCCATACTTCAATCTCATCCATTATGACCATGATGTATGTTTGTGAAGTGTGAACACAACACACTCCTATCCAAAACCAAAACTACTGTTGGTTTCATAATCAGCCATTGATTTTGTTTTGCAAATGATGTTCTCAACCCCTCTCTCTCTCTTTATTGTTTGAGTGAGTGTAATGGGTGGGATCCACAAATTGTGTTAATGTCACATGGGGAAAATAAGTTGGGTTTTATGAGTAAGTTCGGGTTGTAGGCATAGTTTGGGTTGAGATTTTGATGTTAGATGGGTAAGTTTGGGTTGAGTTTTGATGTTGGTGGGGATAGTTTGGAACAAATTGGTACTCTATTTAAACATTCAACCCCGGCCCGGTTAACCGACTGTTTAGGATTGCTGGAACCAAGGACCGGATTGTAAATTTTGGGTCGGGCCTAAAAATCGAACCGAAGATTAAAAATCTATTATAAAACTAAACCGACCGGTCTCGGTTGACCGATTTTTTAGGTCGGGCCGGTCGGTCTCGGTCCAACCAGTTTTTCAGCCCAATTTTTTGAAGCCCAATTTTAAGGATTACTTAATGGTCTCGTGGAGGAACTACCTATTTGTTTTGGTTATTTTGTTGCATTTTATTGTTTTATCCTGTCATGCTATTTCTTTTATTGATTTTTGGGAACAAGTAATTTCACTTCAGCTTTATTGCTGACCCAAATGGGCTTTGGCTTTTTGGGTACATTCATTCGAAAATGTAGCCGACTAGCTTATTTTCAGGATTTAGTAATTTTGGGCGAGCTTAAAGAAGTTCGTTTCGTACGTGATAAACATTGTTGAGAGTTGCACGTTGTTCGAGAGATTATGTCATTTTTATTTTTAGATGAGAGTTTAATCCTTTGTAATAGAACTTGGAGTTTATTTATTATTTTGGGAGAGATACATTCGTGTTTGGTTGAACTTGTGAGCGTTGGCTATACGAGCTTTAAATTTCCTTCATTTTGATGGATTTTAGATCAGTTATTTTTTATTTTCCTCTAATTTGGTAAAATGTGCAAGTGACTATTTCTTGTAGATGTCAACTGTTGATTTTAGCAAACGACAATTCATATCCCAAATTTTGGAAAAACGGATAATACTACGTGAATTTTGGGATTTTCGTTTTCTTCGAAAATCGAGGCATGGCAGTTTGGTATCAGAGCCGGATCCAGCCAGAAGTGTGCCAATGAGGACGTTGGGCCCTAAGTGGGATGGATTGTAACACCCTGTGTGGGCAGACTCTGAGATTGACGGGCTACCTTGTGTAAGCGGGCTCTAAGGCTGGCAGCTCCATGTGTGGGTGGACTCAGGAGGCTGGCAGGCTAACATGTGTGGGTGGGCTCAGAGGTTAGCAGACTAACTTGGTGTTATAGTCCCACATCGACTGGGTGAGGGATGAAGATGTACTATATATGTACGAGTTTGGATTTACATGACACAATGCGTTTTAAAGCCGTGCGGGTAGTTAGGTTGGGCCAAGAGCAGACAATATTGTATCATGTGGATCGGGTCATGACAATTAAGTATACCAAGACTAAGCCAATTCATAAAGCCCAAAAAAGATTAATCCAATCACGAAAGCCCAAACATGATCCGTTAGAATAAATCATAATCAGATACTCAATCCATGCTCTGTAAAATTCTTCCTCAAGGGGGAGAAACATTATATAGAAAAAGAGTCGTTGAGAGAGTTACGCCTCCACAGACATGTTTTCATAAAGGAGGAGATTGTTATAAAGAGCGTCTTCCCTCGTTGCGCCTCACATGCTTAAGTTACGTAGCAAATTAACTACATCCATTATAAAATGTAAATGAAATATTCGACAAAGGTATGCAATTTTAAATGAGTTTTGTCCAGTTTTATCTCTATCTCCAACTGAGTTACTGGTTTAAACATCAAAGTCCCTTCAACAATAAAAAAAAAAATGGTATTTGACAATCTAACATTTGTTTTGCATGTTTTACTTATTGGAGATAGTTTAAACCTCAAAAAAGCACAAAATAGACACCCAAACAAGACACAGTAGAGTTATTCTTAAGTAAATCCTGAAAGTAAAATTTGGGGCATTTTGAGATATTTTGACCCATTATGAAATATTCTGTTTCTTTACCTATTGGGGCCTTGTGTGTTCCAAGATCAAAAAAGGCCCAAACCACAGCTTCACTGAATTTGGCCCAAGTCCATTTTAGGTGGGAGATGAAAAGAAGTTTCGCCATCGCATACCCTCTTCTTTACTTAAAATACCAAACATACCCCATGGGTGACCCAATCGACCTTTAATCTTTTCTCAAAATGCCGAAAGGGTTCATTTTCCCCAATTTCTGTCCATCTGTCTCTCTTCTCTTTGATCTTTGATATTTGATCTTTGATGTTTGAGCTTCTTCTTCACTGGTTCTGAAAAAAAAAACCCTATCTTTTCTCTTCATGTAATCACATATTTCAATGAAGTTCGATGACCCAATCTCCTCTCCATCTTCGATTCGACCATTTCTACTTCATTTCGAGCTCTGGGGTTTCGCTGGTAGTGCTTTTTGAGTTCGATTTCTCAGCTTCTCTGTAAGTAGTTTTATTCCGCTTAAATTACTTACTTGGTCTTTCTGCAATTTTAGGGTTTTGGATTCAGTTTATGATCATTTGAATATGTTTGCAGTCACTAACTCATTATTGCATTGAAATGAAGATGTTATTGAGAAATTTTAGTAGATGTGGGAGTAAATTTTGTGTCTTTATGCCGTAGCTGTTTTTATTTGGGAATGAACTGTTTGAGATGAACTCATTGAAGTTGAAATTATAGTTCAGGATGTGTTAGGAAGCAGGTATTAGTGAGTAGGTTTGCTGATATACTCTAAATTTTACCAATTCATACAGTATACATTAAGCCAGTGTTGTTAGAACACAATACTTCTGATAATAGTAATAATAAAACAGTATACACAAAATTCCTTCGAATATACTATACTTTTGTAGATGCCACAATCCTCTAAATGCTCTGACGTAATAGTTCAATTATGTTTGCCATATTTAGCTGGAGTAGGAATTCAAGAGAAAAGTGGGATTTTAGTTCTCTCGTTTATTATTTGTTACTATTTAGAAAGATGATTTTGGAATAATCATGAATGCCCACCTTGAGGGTTGGTAAGTATTTCGGAGCCAGGAATTTTGTTGAAGGGGACGGAGTGATGAGTCATACTTAATTAATGTTAATAAAATAATTAATTACTTTAATATAATTTTTTTTAAAATTTGAACCTTACGTAAATAACTATACAAAACACCAATTGCTAAACAAAACTCCATCTAATCTAATAAATGATTTTCATTAAAAAAGGACGACGATCACCTTGGATATACAAAATAAAGTTTTATAATTTGAATACTTACACATCTACATCCATAACATGAATACCAAAAACTCTCTCTCCCCCTCCCTAGTTAGAATAAAAAAAATTACCATTGGCTTCTACGCATTTTCATAACCTGAAACAAGCTTCAAAGCTACATGCCATGTATGCTATTATTAGTACCAACAAGTATCAAAATCTGGTATCGAAGGCAAAAAAAAAAAAAACATTGCAACCTAAATCAAGAAAAACACTAGTAAACAAGAAGACCCAAATGACCATCAAAATAGGGCAAAAAACACTAGTAAACAAGAAGGCCCATGTGAGAATTTCGGCAAAACCATCATAACTCCACCAAAATACTGAACGCCAATCAACTAAAAGCTATAGTTATGGACAAATCAAGCACTCATAATCACAAATTCTCACATAGGGCAAAAAACCTACACCCTAGACTATGTAAATCTTTCAACTTTAAACAACTAATGTGGACTTAGTAAGTTAGTAGTAAGTAATTCATTGGGGAAAATGTAAAATACTCATTAAAGCCATTAAAGAACCCATTTTTGTGAAATAAAAAAGTGAGCCTAATTAGAATCGAAAGATATGAAATTGAAACTTGGGGGTTTATCGGGAACATGAGGTTTCCATGTCTGAGGCTCATTTCTCTTATTTTATGGAGGAAGTGATAGGTTATGATAGATTTTTTAGGCTCGTCAGTTGGACAAGATGGTGTTGGAGAGATTTGAGAGACTTATAGTTGAATTGCTGAAGTTGTTGAAGTAAAAGGGGAAGAAAATGGAGCCAACAAGCTACTTTGAGGTTGCACAAAAGATAAATATATGGAGACAAATCAAATTGGTATATGAAGTTAAGGGGCAAAACTAATTTCAAATGTAAAATTATGTAGATAAATTTTTTTTTCCTGAAGTCCGTGGGGCTACTGCACTTACCCTTATGTAGTATTTGGATATAGATATAACTTTCATTTGGACCATACACATGAGAAGGAAACTTACCACCCTTATTACATTATATATTGCTTCTATCTAATACTTCAAGTCTGCTGCTGATCTCACCTTTTTTTTTTTTTTTTTCCTTTTTCAGTACTTGTCCTTCCTTCATGGTCCTCAAAAGTTACATCTCTCAGGGTTCTAATTGCTTAAGTATTAGTTGGAGGTGCTTCCTTTCCATTATTTCTTCAAAAAGACATTGAAAGGCTAAACTTTCAATAGCAAGATAGCAACATTGGAAAACTCGGAAGTTTTTAAGAGAAAAGACAAGGAGAAGCCCAAAATAATGGAGGGATGCTTTTCTCAAGGTATGGAGGATTACAATTTTGTGGTAGGTCAAGAGTTTTCTGATGTCAAGACTTTCAGGAAGACGATTAAAGAAGCAGCTATTGCCCAACATTTTGAACTTCGGATAATAAAAAGTGATTTGATTCGTTACTTTGCAAAGTGTGCCACAGAAGGTTGTCCCTGGCGCATCCGTGCTGTGAAGCTTACCAATGTTCCAACCTTTGCTATAAGGAGCCTTGAAGGTACACATACATGTGGGAAAAATGCCCAGGATGGACATCATCAGGCTTCTATTGATTGGATTGTGAATTTTATTGAGGAAAGATTGAGGGACAATATAAATTACAAGCCAAAGATATATTGCATGACATAAAAAAGCAATATGGTATCACTATACCTTACAAGCAAGCTTGGCGAGCCAAGGAACGAGGGCTGGCAGCAATTTATGGTTCTTCAGAAGAAGGGTATTGCCTGCTTCCTGCATACTGTGAGCAAATAAAGAGAACCAACCCTGGAAGTATCGCACAGGTCTTCACCGTTGGGGCAGATAATCGTTTTCAGCGATTGTTTGTTTCTTTCCAAGCATCCATACATGGGTTTCTCAATGGGTGCCTGCCACTTGTTGGGCTTGGTGCAATCCCACTGAAAAGCAAATACCTTGGTACCTTGCTTTCAGCAACATCTTTTGATGGTGATGGTGGGTTGTTTCCACTAGCTTTTGGTATCGTTGATGTCGAAAATGATGAGAGCTGGATCTGGTTTTGTCAGAGTTACATAAGCTGGTAGAGATGAATACTGAGAATATACCTCAGCTCACATTTTTGTCTGATGGGCAAAAAGGCATTGTAGATGCAGTGAAGAGGAAATTTCCTAGTGCATCTCATGGATTCTGTGTGCGCTATTTGACTGAAAGTATTGGTAAGGAATTTAAGAATTCTAGGCTCGTTCATCTTGTTTGGAAGGCAGCCCATTCAATTACCACCACAGGCTTCAGAGAAAAAATGTCTGAAATCGAAGAGGTTTCCGCTGAAGCGGCCAAGTGGATTGCAGAAATACCACCTTCTCGTTGGGCAGTAGCTTATTTTGAAGGAATGCGGTATGGTCATCTCTCCTCAATATTGATGAGTTCAATAAATGGATTCTTGAAGCACGGGAACTGCCTATCCTCCAGGTGATTGAACAGATTCACAGCAAGCTTATGTCCGAGTTTGATGAGCGACGTAAAAAGAGTTTGGCATGGTTGTCAGTACTTGTCCCATCTGCCGAGATTCGTATGACAGAAGCCATCTCCCATGCATCTTCTTACCAAGTCCTGAGATCAGATGAAGTAGAATTTGAGGTTTTGTCTGCAGATCGATCAGACATTGTGAACATTGGGACGCATTCTTGTTCTTGTCGTGATTGGCAGCTTTATTGTTTACCATGTTCACATGCTGTTGCCGCTCTTCTTTCTAGTAGAAAAGATGTCTATGCATTTTCAGAGAGGTGTTTTACAGTTGCTAGTTACCGTGAGACCTATTCACAAATTATACATCCCATCCCTGATAAAAGTGAGTGGAGTAAGACAAGTGAGTGTCCCATGGATGAGGATATCAGAGTTGTACGGCCTCCAAAATCCCGACGTCCACCTGGAAGGCCTGAGAAGAAGCGATTATGTGTAGAGGATCTTAATCGCGAGAAACATACTGTGCACTGTAGTCGGTGCAACCAAACAGGGCACTATAAGACAACATGCAAAGTTGACAGTATCAAAAGTATAGAACAGTTCTAGAGTGTCTTACAGGTTTGTATTAAAAGTTTCTGCAGTAGTAATTCTGTTGACAGAATAGGGTTGTGTGTGCACTAATGGGTTGGTTATAGTCATGTGATGTAAAATAGCAAATCGACATTGTATTTTAATCGTAACCAGTGTGAAATAAACTAGAAGAATGTGAGATCTTTATTGTAGATTTTCAGATATTAACAAAAGGAATTTTATATCCATCATTTCTGCGAATTACATTAATTTTTCGCTTCTAGATTGATTGTGTTATAGCAGAGGTTGTAGTTAAAGTGTTTGAACCTTTGGTAAATATGTACGTGTTTTCTCCAAAAAGAGCAGGCTGCAATTTGCATTGATAAGGTTTTGATGTTGTGTAAATAATGATGCAAAGTGTTGTTGGTGTAGATCAACAAAGCTAGTGCGTGTGTAGATGGAGGTGCTAATCACGTCTTTCATGAAGTGCTAGACTGGTCACTGTATGAAGATCACGTAGAAGTTCAAAGCAGTTCTTGTATCTCTTTTCAAAGCAGTTCTTGTATCTCTTTCTTTCCGATGCTGATTTTGATGAAATTTTTTATTTGTTTGTATGTAATTTGTGTTTTTAACTACAAAATTTAACGAAAATTGTGTTGGTCTTGTTTTGTCTGGTTAGATTTTAGAACAGCTTGAATTCTAGCTTTGTAAAAGCTGTTGCGATGGAGAACGGGTTGAATTTGTCTTTTTACAGTAATTTCCTCTTCTAATCTTTGTTTTCTCTATTAGATTAATGAATTGGTTCAATTTCAAGCATGTCAGTTTTCAGGTTTAGAATTCATCGAGTATAGAAGTTTTGCTGATACCACTAATCTAAACTTCTCAAGGGGAGTCAGTTGAAACAAGTTTAGTGGAAGCACAAGAATGCATTGTTCAACTCATGATGTTGTCAGGGAAGTCAATCAAATCGTATCCAATTTTAGATTCGTTAATTAGTAAATATCGAAAAGAAAGCTGCATCTAAATGTTGTCACCCATTCATTCGATTTCTTAACAAACATGTGCAAATCAAAATTACAATCATCACATTTGACCTTCTCAGTTAGCAATAGAGATTACAGTGGATTCTTGATCTAATGTCTCTGTAGATTAGACACAAAACCTTTGATTTCCTATTCTCAGCTCTGGTTTTGGACTATAAAGGAATCAAGGCTAGATTTTCACAACATCAGAAATTCTGAAACACTATGATCCCCGGGCAATATTCTTCACTTCATTTTCTTTAGCTAAGAAATAGTAGGTTGCAGCTCAAAACATCATTCAGGTTTCTTCAAGTTCAAGCAGTTATCTGCTGCTTGGTTAAACAACTCCTGAACCTGCTTCAATTCCTCTTCTGCAAAAAACAATTTTATGCTTAGTTAGTCACATGTATGGTTTAAGTATCCGGAGTTAAGAAGCTGGAAAATACATGGCAGAATAAACATGACAATGTAAGATCTGACTATAAAGACGAATCTAGACACTTATCAGGTATACTAGTCAATAATTTAAACAAACTTAGTAAACTCATCACCTGCTGCCTCTAGCTGTTTCTGAAGTTCTTGTCCCACAGCATCATTCTCCGCCTAGATAGAGTCACAATAACATCGAAATTAAGGAAACAGAAGTAACATACAGTGTTGATATTGAGCATCTAAACTACATGACATACCTGAAGTTCTGCGATCCGTTTCAGTTGGGCTTCCTCACCTCCCTCTGAGACGGGAAGTGCAGCAACTAATAAATCGAACTGCAGATGAAAAAAAACTTTTCCATTTTTCAAATTTGGAATATTTTTCATATTTTTATGCTTCTAGAATTGTGAAGGAAGAAAATATGAGAAACCAAAAAACAGCCCACAACTCATTCATTATAATTTATAAGTATCAACTAGTTATGGTATGCATTGGCCAATCTCCAACAGGAAAATATATCAGTGTTATCTTAAGTGATGTGAAAGGATTGTGGCAGGCATAAATAGAAAAACAATTTGAAGGGTGGAGAGGATTTGCCAACGTCGAGAAACTGCAAAGTTTCCTTTCAATCTAACATAGTTGATATAATAATGAGCAAAGATCTAGCATTTCATTTTCAGGGTAGTGCTTTAGTATTGTTGTACATGTTGTACATGTTAGAACGTCTGAGACGCACTGAATGGTTGGAAATACTAATATAAAAGTGCACTACACCTCCTGCTCATTATTATTATTATTAGATAGTTACCCTCGTTTCCCTTCTACTAATGCAGTTCAAACCTTTCTGCGTACCTGCTTTGCAGCCTTTACCAGAGCAGCACTCATCATCTTCGGTTGCTCAGCGATTTCAGCAGCATTATCAGGCGGATTAGCAGGTGGCTCTGGGTAGTTTGGAGAAAGCCTGACTGGGGGAGCATCTCTTTGAAGTGTCCCAAAGGTGTTGAAAGCAAGGTTTGCTATTGTATTAGCTTGTTCTTGTAGCTGAGAGATGATGTCCATCTCAAAAGCTTGGCTTAAATTTCTGTGATGCATATTCATCCAGTTAATAAATATAAACCAATAGGCATTGTATAAATATACGATAACGACCGAGTATTTATATTCGCAATGTAGCTTCCGAAAGCAGAACATATATATGACAAATGACTGACTGTTTTGTATTTCAAAAGCTTAGAATGTAGGAGAAGTGACGACACTATATCATTTACGGAGAATTAGAAAAGAGGGCCATTTTCCGGTCCATGACAAAAAAAAAAAAAACTCTATACATGCCCTTTAAAGTTGGTTGTTGCCATTGGAGAACTACATACAAAAATCTAAATTCTCCAGCATCATTGGTGCAGGGACATAGAATTTGTTATGATATCTGCCAATAAGGAAAGCTTCTACAAAATTACATCTGAATTCTTTTAAGCCAGTTTCTATTTTCCTCAACCAAGAAACCCGATATCACACCAAATTCAGTTCTTCAATAAATTACGCCCTATTCCATACTTCAATATTCTTTTTTTTTTTTCCTGATAATCTACATTTTTACACTTTCCCTTGTTCTACACCCACATTCTTGAAATCTAGCAGGCTCCCCATATTTGAAAGTACCAGATCCTTGCTTAACTGTCTGAAAATGTTCAGAACCATTACAAAAGACTCATATTTTCATCACTACCTTAAAACAAAGTATTTGATGCTTTTGACACTTCATAGTCAAATCAAGTATGTGAGTGTCTCGCATAACATTTGAAGAGATTAACTTTTGATAAGATGCCTCGTAAAAGAGTAACACAAATATTATAGCTTCTAAATTTAGAATTTCCATTCAGCTAATTCTAATTAAACTTCAACATAACAAATTTAACAACAACAATTTAATATCCAATTTCGTAAACCAAAATATCTTCAAGAAAATCAATACCTCATTTCAAAAAATTTACAGAAAAAAAAATATAATACTTGAAAGAGATCTAGTAACTGGGTTTTGATTATGGGTAAGAAAATACCTGTTTAAATTGAAAGGGGTGTTGAGCTCCGACTTGAATCGATGAAAGAGAGAGATGGATTGAAAGAAAACAACTGGTTTTTGGTTTGCAGGGTTTCAACCCAAGTTGTATGGGGGCTTAGTTATGTACACCCACATCGTTATCTTTCTTCCACCAAACAGAAACTTTTTTTATTTTGTTTTTATTTTATTTTATTTTATTTTATTTTTATTTTTTATTTTTAAAAAAAATTTGGGTCGTTGACCCATTATTTATTAATCCATGCCCGAAGGCTACATGACTGACCCAATAGGGTTAACCAAACCAGACCCGAAGGCTACAATATTGTTGCTACATGACTGACCCAATAGGGTTAACCAAACCAGACCCGAAGGCTACAATATTGTTGCTACTTAATGTCCTCGTCGCCTCCATCTCGCATAGAGACTTGCTTTCGCTCCGATCCATTGCCTCCACCTTGCATGAAGACTCGCTTTCGCTTCCCGATCTAGTCCATCTAAGCAGCTGCATTCAATACCCGAAGGCTTATCAACGGCGGAGCAAATGTGCTCCTAATAATCGGGCGAAAACTCACAAAATTCTAACTGGTGAGTCTCGAACCCGCGACCTCTCACAAGGAGAGTGGGATGTCCGACCAACTGAGCTACAATTGGTGGACCACCAAACAGAAACTTAAAAACATTAAAAAAAAAAACAGTAAAACACCACTTACCCATCACTTCACTTATCTTCCTTCCTGCCTCACTCATTTGAGTTGGGGAAATTCTAAATGGCGAGGAACCAGCGAGGGAGGGGGTGAAGTCGTTAATTCCTTCGAGATGCATGAAAGTGCACATTTCAAAGTGATTTTATGCATCTCGAGGGGGTGAACGACTTCACTCCCCTCCTTTTTTTTTTGAAAGGCAAGCGCGGGGTGTAAATGGGCTCCCCAGACCACAGAAAAATAGAACCGTTACAAGGTACATTCGATAGTACGGTCACTCATTACAGCATCCATAAGATAATAAACTTGCTTCAAATCTTCAACAAAGAACCTAATTAGTTCTATAATCACCGCCTCCAAGTTGGGGTGTAACCCTGCAAAATGTTCTGCTACTAAGGTAGTTGCATGATAGACCTGCCATAACTTTTCTTCCTCAGAAGTACCAATCAATCCTTTAATCACTCTCATGACGTGATTTATACCTAACGTAGGCCCTAGGATGTATGAGAAGGCGTCGTAAGGATACGAGCCACATCGAATCATGATAAAAACACCATTGAATGCTAGCACTAATCTAGCATCCATACAAGGTGCTAATAAGCATGAGCATTCTACTTGTAGGATCATCATCAGTTACCTGAATTTAGGATTTGTCTTCTTGCTTCGAGAGGACCTTCGAGGAACATATGCCGTGGGAGACTGGACAACCTCACGTTCTTCTTCACTAGTGTTGTGCCCCACCTTTGCTGCTTTCTCTTCAAGCGAAGAATGAATTTCAGCGACCAATGCATCCGTGCCAATTCTTGCAATTGCTGAATGCAGACCCTTAACGGCTTGGGGTGTTAGGCAATCCATGAGCGTTGTGGGATCTTCCCCCAGTCCTCTTATACTAGCGAGTGCGCGAAGCACCTCCACTACTTGCATTGGGTTTTCCTCTGAGTTAGATATGGGGGTAGACATACCTGGCTCTGCTGCTACTTCAGCGTTTGAATCCTCAGCCTGAATCGTCGTTTCAATCCCATTGGATGAGTAACCTGCATCCCTACAGTCATCCCTGAAATCTTTTAAGTGCTGCTCATTAACAACAACAAACTTCACTCCCCTCCCTTGCTAGTGTTTTACTTTATGTTGCATACAGCTTGGGAAAAAACATGTACTTTTCTATCGAAATGGTGAATGATCAGCTTAAGTTGTAAAAATATTGTTGACCTAGATAGCTTTCACTTCCATCTAAAGAAATTTGCTATTCGTTGAGGGTTTGAAACCAACTTGTACACTTTAACGGTTGGATTCAGTGTCTATTTATTATTATTATTATTATTATTATTATTATTATTTTGATGTAAGGTGTCGTCTTAGAAATGAAAAGTTGTTAGAATGTGGCCAAACTAAATGCCCTGCATAATTATATTAGTTATGGAAATGCTGCAACCCCTGACCTAATAAAACAGTATCAATTCACAAAAAAAAAAAAAAAAAAAAGTTGTTATGTGTACTTGACTGTTTGGCTCGATGCCTCCAACTTCAGTTTTTAGATTTAAGTTTTAAAAATTGCTTTGTGTACCCTACCACATTTTATTAATCCTAAAACAATTCTATTTAATTATTACCAAGAGAAGAAGATTACTCATGTTATTAATTGAGGATTTTGTGGAAAATTTTCTAATGATGAATATCTGGATGTGGAATATTTTGGGTTAATTTTTTTTTTCAAATTTGTTATAATAGTTAATAATTTTTAAATTAATGCACTCACTTAAATATTTATTTATTTTTAATTTATATTGATGAATACATTGTACCCTTTTGCACTTTAGATTAGATGCACAATGAAGATAGAATTTGTTAGCAATATGGTTTTAGAAGAATTTTTTTAAGACATCTTTCTTATTTCTATTACAGAACCTAACATAACGTTATCAAAGGTGTGATTGAGCAGTGACGAATGCTATCACTAAGTCACAGGATCGAACCCTAATATCAAGTCACTGATAAATTGTCTTTGAGTAAAAAAGGCAACACAAAAACGAGATGGAAAAAAAGGCTAATTAGAGAAAATCACAATTCCAAATATAATACTACACAAAGGTTTCCAAAAAAACTCACAGCTCAAACTAATTAGAGATCAAAATTATAGTAGTGCACTGAGGTAGCGTGAGTCCGACGAAACTAGTGAGATCAAAATTTGATAATGTTCCAAGTTCCAACTATTAGGCAATGTGAAAATCTCATACACTACACTGAATATCGAGTAAAGAAAAAAGAAATACAGCATACAAAGAGAGTAACCATCTCATGGTCATTTTAATGTGAAAATATAAGGAGCACTTAACTCTTTGTATTGGGAAATTATCTTACAAACAGAAAACTTATTGAACAAAAAAATGTAACATTATTTTCCTTCTGATAGGCTTATCTCATCGTCAACTACAACAACAAACCAGTGATCGTCAATGACTACATACTTCGTGAAGGTCTAACTCTTTGGCTATCTATATATATATAACAACATAAACGAATGCTAATCTTAAAACGTTTACAATGAGCAGTTTGTACATACTACAGGAACAACATGCGTTATGAATTCTCATCGTGATGGTCTGTCTCATCAAATATCTCCTCCTGCAATTCACAAACAACACCGAATTTAACAAATGACAAGAAACAACTATATGATTGCATTTAAGATGTCTATGTTTATAAAGAGAGATCAAAACACGATCTTATAATAGTTGTAGATACCTGTAATAGCTCTTCAATGACATCTTCCATTGTTATGATGCCAACAGCTTCTTCTTCTTCAGTGAGCTTGGGCAGAGGGTTATCATCAAGCTGCAGAACATCTGCATCAATATCTCTTGCCCATTTCTTGCTCCTTGTCATTGAGAGGCCTCCATGTTGATTGCTATTAGGAAAACTCTTCCACTTCTGCATTGCCAGTAGTTTTTTTTTGTTTTTCTCTTGGATAAGCTGTTTTTCACCATCCATGTCTAGCTTCACTTCTTTGGGGGAACCTAGGTTGTAATACAGCACAAAACAACTCCATGTCAGATGAAAGATATTCAAGCAAGATGAAAATCTCTAAATGGTCAGAAATGGAGGAAACATGGAGACATTCCAACACAATGATGTCAAGTTCAAGTTCAGTGCTTACCATTATCTAGAATTTTGTTTGGTGGCTGCTCATCTGGCTTGTTGCTGCGCCTAATGACAACAGCCATGTGACTATGACCTTTCTGGAACTCATTCAAGATATCATACAAAGGTAACTGCTCTGGAACCCTATCAAACACATTTACAAGCATTATTTACATGTCTCGACTTGCAAGCTTCTTTTTAGAAGGAACTAGGGGGATAAATTGGGAATTCACAAACTGAAATTTTAAGGCTTTTCACCATGAATTATCAGAATAAGCCTCACACTACCTAAATCTAAAAGTCAAATATTCTATCAACATGCATATAAATGGTACAGGAAGAAATCTTGAGCGAGTTAAAATTGTATCATCATGCATAGAAAAATAACACCCCCCATCACACTAAATATAAGATATCAATAATACCAGACCCACCCCCACCCCTTTTTATAAAAATTACTCAGGCCTGGATTTTTCATTGCAGCCTTGGATGAGCCTCTATAGTTCATGCTCTTCAAATTACTTATCCTGGCCTTGTTACAAAGTCTGCATGCCAAATTACAATGTACCCTTAAAAGGATGGCATAATCCTGGCCAGCGCTCCCTCGATCTACATCTATTATCACATTCTTATTGCCAAGGATATTATACACAGGTTATCAAAAATGGCCAGCACTTTCAGAATTTCCCATGCATATGCATTACCATTTGTATTACTCAATGTAATATCAGGCCTTATGCACTTGCATGTGTTATCCTAAGTTACACATGCTTTATTCAGTAACCGCATACTTTCAATAGTTCAACTGTAATCTATAACTAAATTATCACCGAAAAGATAAAACCTTTCATAAGCCTTTCTACCAGCACCAATGACATAACTCATAAGCATCAGCCTTATTGAAAACTCCACAATTGTGAAGAAAACAAGCACAAAAGGAGATCTTGGTGCGCACAGTGTATACACCATCACCAAATTGATAAAGTTCTTGGTGAGAGATTTCAAATCATACCAATTTCACAGAAATCTTACTCTTATCAACTGGAAGTTTCATAATCTTACTTAAATAATATAAAATTTATAAAACAAAACCAGAAATTGATAAAGTTCTTTGTCAAGAGAGGAACACTTGACAAAGTGCACTGAATTTTAGGATACCTTGTCTGTCAGATGAATGGTCAGATTATTTAAGTATTATTTAAAATTTCCTCTTCATATTCTCATTCTAAATTTTCAAGTCTAGCACAAATGACGTTTAGATTCTAAACAGTAGAGAAATGAAGTAACGAACGACACCAAGAGGTAAAGGATACACATTCCACAAGTTTATTTCAATTTAAACAAGATGTACAACCTCGGGATTCTGCGAACAGTGACACTCTTAACAGGCACCTCGTCAGAAGGATGAATTGTTAACAAATTCTTCACCTACATTCAAACCAAGAAAGGTACAAAACAAGTACTGATTAAAGGTAATGTGCATAATTCTGAAGCAATGATATTATCATAACCAAGTTCAAAATCGGAGGGTGATGCATGAAAAAGAAAGATAGGTGGTTACTAAAAAAATATGTAAATACAGCTAGCTACAATTGTTTAAGCAATGTTTTCTTTTATGTTTTTTTTCCTCTTTTTTACTGGAACGAATGCTTTACTTCATGACCGTGTGGTGAATCACAGATCAGTTTTACCAGGTATAGGGTTCTTGAAAAGACCCAGAAGCTAGATTCTACACAGTATTGATGGTTCCATTACTAGGTCTAGGAGTCCTAATTTATTCAACCTCATCCAGTGCAGACAAGCTTACATTTCAAGATAAGTGCCCAAATTTCTAACCAAACTTCCACCCTGATGAAGTGTGGGTTCGCTATTTAAATCAAGCAGGTCTTCCAAGGGGCATGGCTAGGGTACAAGTTTTAAGAATAATTTTCCTTCCATCAGATTAATCGATGGATTTTATTGGACATTTCAAAAGCTGGTAAAGAGAAAATACAACAAACATTGCAGGTAATACGTTGAGAAGGATATCATTACACAATGCCAATTATGGGGGATCGATGCTAAATTATTGGAGTTAAAAAAAAAAAAGACTGTCCACTAAATAAAAGTAACTAAAAAAATAAGGATTTTACCAGAACAAGTCCAATTATGTTTGTAGGATGCTCGTAATAAACAGGAACTCGGCTGTGCCCTTTATCCAAAATCAGCTTCATCAAATCCCTGTTTAAACAAATCGAAATCCCAACACCTTTAACAATAACCCTATAACACCCATATTAGAATTTAATTACTAGAAAAGTAAAGAACTTTGTCAAGATAATATATACCTGTCAAGCTTGGCATTGATATCAATCGCGAAAGTATCAGATATAGGAGTCATGGCATCACCAGCTGTTTTCTCAGTGAGCTCTAGCGCTCCCGCAATGATGGTTGTTTCGTCATGGGTCAGCTCCCCACCTTTTCCAGCCTGTATAAATACATCAAGAACTAAGAGCATCATAACATGAACAGAATGGAGCAGAATAAGCCAGCCCAAAATATTTGATAACAAGAAAACATAGTCGATGAGATGAAAAGACTGCTTAAACAACATGAAAACAACAAGTCTCTTGAATAAAAGAAACTTTAACAAAATAAAGAAAAATAAACATATAAAACAACAAAGTTCAAACAGAAATGCTTCTACACCATCAATAACTTTAATGGTTTGCACTTGGTAGACTCAAAACATGTTGTGCATCTAAAACGGAACATTGGTATTGCTTGAAGAGGTAGATAAAAACTAACCTCGTTACCATGCAGATTCACAAGTGTTTTCAACTCAGCTCTACGAAAAAGAGCTGCATGTCCTTCCCCCAACAGAAAATCTAATAGCTGGAAATGGTAAAAATATATTGATGGTCAACAGAAAAATGAATGGGCATAAGATGCAACAAAACACAGACAGATATTGATCTTCAAAAAAGAGGGTAAATTATCGGACATAGTGCCCTCTCTAAGAGGGCCTCAGAGGTGTCTGATCTCCATTTTCAATGCAATGTCCTCATTACTTAGGTGAACATCAGATAAATTAAACATACAATTATGGTAAGAGGTGACTTACCTTACTTATTGGGTAGGAAACAGGAAAGCAGATCCAGACAAGTACCCGTACAAAGGGAGCTACAGTTGCCCCAATAGCTAAACCGTACCGAGTACAAACTGACTGAGGTATAATCTGGAAGTGCAGAATGTTTGTTTACTATTAGTGTAAAACATGTGTTCCTATATTACAGTTATGATCTCAATCGTCTTTCAAACATGACCATAATAAAAACAGTGCCTTACCTCACCAAATAAAAGTATCAAGGTCACCGAAATCAGAATAGCACCCCATGCTGTAACCAGACTATCAAGAAAAATGGGGAGAGTCTGCCATACAAGTTGATTGCTTAGATACCAAGCAACTTCATCCCTCTCTAAAGCATATATCAAATAGAGCGAACTGCTTCAGAAAATGTTTAAACGTCTTACCTCCATAGCAGCAGCATTGCAAATGAGAAGGGTGCACAGCAACAAATGCTGCTTTTGGATGACAGGCAATATCTTCTCTGTTACACAAAGAGAGTGTTAAATAAAAGCACGTATATGATTGAAAAATGTTTTGCAGACAACTATAAAAACTGGCAGTCGTATGGGTGCAAAGATGAGCCGCCAAAAATATGCATCCTCATAACATGCCAGTACATGATACAACGAAATTGGGATACTATACAACATGGAACAAAAAACCGATCAAACCGATTAAACCGACCGAACCGATCTAAACCGAACCAATTGGTTTGGTTTAAATTCGGTTCGGATCGGTTTCGGTTTTAAAAAATTCAAAACCGAAGTGGTCGGTTTGGTTTTCGGTTTCTATGTGATTTTAACCGACCAAACCGAACCGACTGAATATATATAATAAATAATATATATTTTATATATAAATAATACAATATGTTTAAAATAGTCGGTCGGTTCGGTTTTATTTCGATTTTGGTTCAATTTTAGTCGGTTCGGTTCCGTTACGATTTGCATAAGTTAGAATCGATTCGGTTTCAGATCGGTTTTGTTAATGGTCGGTTCGGTTTCAGTTTAAAAATTTTAAAACCGACCTAAGTCGGTTCGGTTTTCAGCCCTAAGATCTATGACAATATATTATAAATAAATGAGAAAACATAATGTTATTTTTTTTAACAATTTTCCCTAACCTCATCAATACAAGAGTGTTTGAAGAGGCTAAAGAGAGAGAAAAAGCAATGAAAAAAGATCTAAGAGAAGAGAAAACGACAAAAAAAAATAATATCAACCAAAAACTAAAGAATATGGAAATGCCTTTATCTAACATCGAAATTTTTCTTAAATTGTGATATGTGATGTTTACTACTTCAATATTCATTCATTTTCATATGTCTCCTTGTGGTAAACATATTACTTAGAAGGATAGAAAAAATATTTTTATAAAATACATGCCAATTAATTCCGACTATTCCTTATTAATCCTCATAACGCTCATGAACTGATTAGGGTTTGATTAACAATTTAACCACACATCACATTGATGAAGACACGAAAACCCAGAAAAATATTATAGTTTCCTCAAGATGGCACACCTATACAATAAATGTGCTCTATGTAAATAGAAAGAAAGGGCAGTTCTATTCACAATTCTTTTCCAAAACGGCCTTTAAAAGCATACACCAAAAGAACTAAGGTTCCCAAAGACTATTTAGTGACGAAAATATACTTGGGCGCTCTCTCCTCCATCACACACCTAGGGACCAGTACCAGTGGGCTCTACAGCCCCGATAACACTAACATAGTCGATAATGAAGGATGTTATAACACTAACATAGTCGATAATGAAGGATGTTAATAAGATGTGAGTTGGATAAGTGAAAAGGTGAGGGTGTGGGTGAAGCAAACTTGAGAACAAGAAAATACAAACTGATGATGAACTAATGAAGATAACGATGACAAAATAATGAAGTGTCTTCCATGTCAAATATGCATATGCCAATCCAAACCTCCATTATCTTCGTCTACCTAGTAGAATATATCATAGCTCACTTGCCTTCTTTGTACTCCTAGATCTATAATAAGTTCAATTTTGGTATCACAAGATTAAACTGTCCTATCCGCAAGAACAAACCTGAACCTCGAGGAAATAGAAGCCACAATCCATGAATTTAATGTATTTGAATCACAAGTGTACTTACGAAAATCGAAAGTCTATCTCACGAAAATATCCATCTTGACTCATACCAAATATCTACTACCACTAGGTGAATTCTATTCCTCAATCCTAATCCATCCAATCTAACCAATCAACTCGTAGTTGATCAAAATCTTGCCTCTCCGCGAGCCCTCAAGTCTACTAAACTCAATCCATGAACACAACATAACAATATTCCAATTCCTAAATTCATCAAGCTTAAGCTCCAAAAACACACCTAGACTAATTGACATTTCATCAAAGTTTTCATCTAATTCGATAAAATTTCAACACTATCAGCACAAAAGATCATCAATATGATTCAACAGACACAAGAAAACAACCATTAACCCAATAAACAAACATGAAACTCACCTGCGTGTTTACGATCCTGTGGAGAACCGGACTTGGCAAGAACTTCAAGATCAACAACATTCAAAGACATGAGACCTAAAGTGAGTCCAGACATCAACCCCGCAAACAGAACCAAGAACACAATTATGAGTATGTGAACAAAGAACTGCGTCTCGCAACACCTGTATTCCACCGCCATTCAATTTTCTCAATGTTTCTTTACTCTTTCAAGAATCAAGAAATCTTCAAATCAACACCAACTCTATACTCCAACTACTAGAAAAGCAAGTTCTCAGTATCTCCATTTCATTTCACTCAACCAAACTTCTACCAAATTCTTGAAACTGTTAAAGAAAATAGAAATTCTTGAGGAATATACGAAGAGATTATAACATAGCATAGTAGATAGAGGTGGCTTTTGTTTGGACAAGTGATGAGGTCGGTTTGTTAAAGGTGACACGATGAGGTCACGCAACAGCGCAACATTAGGGAAAATTTTCTTGGGGCGGTGAAATGGACGGAAAATTTCACAGGGAAAATGTTGGATGGGGAAGAGAGGGAGATAGACAAACGTTTTAGTTTTCTAAATATCCGGTTTTCCCAATTTGGCTCGTTGGTAAAATAGGTGCTTTTATTATTGGATTAATGTCACTCGAAGATGACATGATAATCGATTGAGAGGATATTTTGCTTTCCACAGCTTTAGAACAGGGAATGGAATGTCGACTGTCGACACGCTTAATAGTCGGTACTTTTTTATTTATTAAAATCTATACAAAATAATTATTTATAATTGTAAGGGTTTATGTATATTTACAAAGAGAAATTCTAAATGTCGAGGGAAAGGGCGAGGAATTCAGCGAGGGAAATGAGCTGGCGAGGTGAGAGCCGTTCATTTCCCTCGAGATCCGTGTAAAAAAGTCAACGCACGGATCTCGAGAGAACTGAACGGCTCTCACCTCGCCAGCTCATTTCCCTCGCTGAATTCCTCGCCCTTTCCCTCGACATTTAGAATCTCTCATTTACAAATAATTAAGAGCAATTCTAAATGGTGAGGAAACGAGCGAGGGGAGGGAGGTAAGGAGGTGGATCGTTCACTCTCGAGATGTGTGTCATCATTTTTTGCTTGCATATTCTAAGGGGAGTGAACGGTCCACCCTCCACCCCCCTCCACTTCCTTCCCCTCGCTTGTTTCCTCGCTCATTTCCTTGCCATTTAGAATTTATGAATAGTTAAAAATTTCAAAAAAATTATGTTAAGAACTTAGAAACAATTAACAATATTTGAAATAATGAATTTTTTATTGTAAATAATTTAAATTTGGAATGGTAAAATAGTATATGTCAAATGACATAAATACCTTAATTACTATTCACCTAATTATTGGTTTTTCTTGTAAATATAATAGAGTTTAGAAGGCATTTTGAACATTGCAAAAAATCAGGACAAAATCCATACATTCTTTGTTCCTATGCCAACTTCGCATTATATAGTTTAGATTTTAGTTAAGTTTAACTACAAAATTTATCATATGATCTCCTTGGTCAATTTAATTTATGACTAATCTTAAAGCAAATTTTAATAAGTTTTGATTACACTAACTCCCCGACATAAATGTGATACTTTCCTATGTGAATAACGGAGTATAAATCCTTTCTTATCCAAATAATCACATTTCTAATTAAAGTTAGATATATCGATTTTAATATTTTTCCAAAATTATAAAACACTCTTCATAATTACATCATTCAATACCTTAGTGCCTCTTCCAACATTATTTTTTTGATAAAGCATAAAGCAATGATAAAAACCAATTCCAGTTAAAATATCATTGTCCAATGGTAGTAGCTAATTTGTGTGTCTCATAATTAAAGTCACGATGAATAAAGTTACAAAATCAATCACCGAGGAAAGAGCCTTAATTCTAATTGTCGAGGAAACCAGCGAGAGAGGGATGCACGTATCGCGAGGGGATAGAGGATCTCTTTCCCTCCCTTGTTGATTTCCTCGCCAGTTAGCCAAGTTCGAGAGAAAACATACGAAATTGAATACTACAAATGATCGGAAGCCACATTCAATGCAAGTATGTCTCTCTATCCAGCGAGTTCACTTGTAGAATAGTAACCAGTGTCTCCAAGAAGAAAGTTAGTCTTTTTATTATCGTACTTGGATAAGAAAAGAGTGGCCTCCGCATTAAAACATTTGTCCTTCGTACTATTAAAAAACGCATCTAGAAATGGCGCTAGCAATGTGAGCAAGAACCTTGCCAGAAGCACCACCACGAAAACTCCAAAAACATCCTGCTGTGAAGAGACAAATAAGCTAGCATCATAAGTTACCATAATCATATTCTAAACAAACACATGGGATGGCGAGGGGGGTTCCTAATGAGTGAATTGAGTCGGTGTATCGGACGCAAAAACATGAAAAATTGATCAATATACCTCCGCATCTCATTCTTCGTATCTTTAAATTTTGCAAAATGCGATCCACATCAACATGTCTACTACTTCCATCAATTGGTTTTCTTAGATTCGTAACCCACTAAATAAGTTCGAAGAATTATAGATCGTTCTATTTTCATTATTAACTTTAATAAGTTATACTTTAATAGAATCGTCTAATATTTGGGTACCCGGGTCGGGTCTTTATCCATTTTGTTTATCATACCCTAATACTCCATTTGATTTCACTGTGAAAACTGAACCAAAGAAAATACAAAGAAGAAGAGAATGTTGAGAAGCATCTCTCAATCACAAACCGCACTAAGATCTCTCACTCAAACCCTAATTTCACTGTCCATCTCTTGTTCAAATCGTCTCTCTGCGCCATTTTCGAGCTCTGCACGTCATGACGATGAAGACGAGTGGATGGTTTACAACAGAGACCCCGAGAGCCCTCCGAGGCTCTTTGTGGTTCAGCCTCGTCTTCGACCCGAAGCTCGGATGAAGTCGAAGCTTTCCGAAGCTCTGAACCTAGCGAATTCTTTAGAAGAACAGAGAGATGGGTTTTATGGCGAAGAGTTCAGCGAAAAAGGGTTGCCACCGCATCTTGTTGTTCAGAATCCAGTTGTTCGTTCGGGAAAGTCCCGCTCAGGTTTGTGGTTAGAATTGTGAATTGGTTTTGTTTGAATTGGATAAAAGTGTGATTTTTATTGTTAGGGTTTTGAAATAGGTGTCTAGTTATGAATAAAGTTTGAATCTTTTTTGAAAAATAAATGAATAAAAGGTTGTTAGTGATGAAGATATAACGTATATTTGATTAATTGCTAATTTTACATGTAACTTGAGTTGATTCCATAGAGCTGTTGCTATTAGATTTTGCTTCCGCATTTTGTTTATTGTTTTCAAATTATGCCTATTTGTTTCATATTTGTGAAATTTGTGTAATTGGAAAGCTCTATCTCAATAACGATTTTTTGTTTTAGTTTGTTTTTTCTTCAAGTTATGTGAGAGTTTAATCACTAAAACACGCTTGGGAATATGTGTATATGTTTTTTCACAAGTATTTGTGTACATCATGAATGAATGATGATTTGACATCATTTGAAAGCCTTGTCAAGAGCTTGCATCTTTGAGTTATGAATCATAAAATCACAACCGAAGTTACCATGAGCTTGATTACGGAACACAATCAAACGACATTGTTGCCTTGGGTTAAAAGTTAAAAGGTGCTTAAGGGGCATATGCAACCTAAGGAACACCTGGAACACATCTGTATATCCTACTAGTAAGTTTAATCACTTTGATGCTAATATATTGCAAGTTTGCAACACAACCAGACAACCTAAGTTGTTTCTGACTATCTCTATCTGATCTCTATTTGGTTGTTGAGATGAACTTCTCAATCTCAAGCTTTATTTTTGGCATTTGTGGTAGATACCTATTTTGGACCTGGGACTGTGGACAATATCAAATGCCATATCAATGCTATTGAATCACAAGTAAGGAGGAATGCTCATTTTTAAGAAGATGTTTAACTTTTCCGATTTGTTATGCCAACAGTAATTTATCATTGCAGCGCTGCACTAGGATGACTTCAACCATAACTTTGTAGTTTTAACAGGATGGACTGGATGCAGTTTTCGTGAATGCGGTTCTTTCAGGGATTCAACAGCGAAATTTAGAGGTAATTTGTACCCTGTTTTTCAGTTACATCCTTACCTTTCTATTTACGTAGATGAGGTTGCTGGCATTGACATCAACTATCTCTCTATTCGAATGGTGGCAGCGTGCTTGGGGAAAGCCTGTTTTGGATCGTGTGGGTCTTATAATAGAGATATTCAATGCACATGCCCAAACAAAGGAAGCCAAGTTGCAGGTACTATAAGTGTCTTTTCTTGAAGACATTTCATATATTTTCTTGCATATCGAACAACTTCTGGGGATTCCTTAGCAACTTCTTTCACATTCTCAATGTCATCAGTCAGAGTTGGCAGCTCTAATGTACAAGAGGACTAGGCTTGTTCGTGTTCGTGGTTCTGATGGACGGCTTACTTTTGGAGCTAGTGGAGAGGCTGAAGTTGTTAGTGCTCGGGGGTGAGTTTGATCATTTTTCCATTAGCTTGGTCTTCATTCAAGAATTTTCTGTTAAGTGCATTTATTCTCCCTATTGCCACAGTAAAATCTCTGACCTGTCTTGTTGAAAAAGCTAGGATGGATTTTTGCATTTCATTGGGTGTGTTCAATTAATTATTTCTTAGTTTATCGTGTATGATAAGCCTTTAACATGAGTGCTGACTTTTGACACCTGCCACTGTAACCTATTTTAAGTTGTATCCTATTCTCTGGCAGCAGATTCTCTAGTTGTACACACACATATATATAAATTTTTCGGTTGAGTTGCTTGTGTCAAACGCTTGTTGTGTTCATTTAACATTCTATTAGGTTTAAATTATGAACGCATTAGCTTCAACAATCAGACAAGTATTTTCCTTCATTTAGAATTTTTTTGATGTGATTATGATCTTTGCAGGAGAGGAGGAAGTGGAGGCCGTGGATTTACAAGTGGGGCTGGAGAAACTGAACTGCAACTTCAACGGCGAAGGTTGGTTACAGGCTTCTTCTTAGCTGTTTTCTAGAAGTCTATTATGAACTCACTGGTAGGGGGTCCCTATTTCATGGAAAATTTACATTTAGTGATAGCTGCAAAAAAAAAAAAAAAAAAAAAAAAAAAAAAACCTAGAAAGTAGAAAGTAATGCGTGCTACTAGACAATGGTTGTCAATGCTATTCTCATGTTCTTTCCTAATCTATTTTTTTATTGTAAAAGCTCAAAACTTAAGATAAGGCTGTCAAATTTTTGGTAAATTGGATTATATCTCATATGTTTTTTTCGTATGAAGTCTACAACAACCTCAACAAACAAAGAAATCTTAAGATTCACGGAGTTATATTATGGAGTACTTATACGGTCATACCTATGATTTTCCTATATTGCCTCACCCTGGTGTTCATATGGATGCAACTTTGGTTGTTGCAGTTTGCATTGTACTTTGCTACTTCCTGCTATAGTGCATTAGTGCTATCATTAGCATACTCAGTGTGTTTTGATAGGCCATTTTTCTCATATCTGTTTCGGATTGGAGGTTCAAGGGCTAAATGGTCTGTGCAAAACATGCAAACCAAGCTTCTATGTCTTCTTTGAATTGTAGTGTCTTTCAGCAACTGCAGGAGATGTTCCTTTTTTTGGGGTTCTTTTTCATGTCTAGTTTTCTTTATAGGAGGGTATCCCTGGAGTAGCAGACATTATTTTGATCTCGGAGGACTTTCCTGTTGGAGTTAAGCTAAAAGCTTAATATTCTGGTTTCTATATATTGGTGGGTTTGCATGATTGTAGGAAACATGGTTCCCATAACCTGTTTCTAGTGATTATTAGTGCAAGGCTGCAAGCAGGGTTGCTTAATGAAGAGAACATGTGTTACGGAGTACATAAATTTGATGCATATTCAACATCACCATGTCATTTTATTTAATTAACCATTAATTCGTGAATGTATACTTCTGCTGACTATTTCTCATCAATGGATTAGAGCATCTATCTTTTGGGTTGGTTGCACAGATAACCTTGTACTAATTTACTTGCGGAGGCATCAGTGTTCATGCTAGACCATTTATACTTGAATTTCAGGATCTTAGAACGGAGAAGTCATTTACGATCACTAATTGAAGAGGTACGCCGGACTCGGGCTGTGCAGCGTGCTTCTCGTAGGAGGCGTGGAGGCTCAGATGGTCTAGGCCTATCTACAGTTGCTGTTGTTGGGTACACAAATGCTGTATGTGATTATAAACTCATTGGAACTCTTGGATCATATTCATTGACTAATAATAAACATCCGAAAAATTGGGCTTCACCGTGTCAAGTTGAGGGTTTCTGGTAGATAAAGTCGGGTTTTGATATTGTGATTCTTGGCAGGGAAAATCTACTTTGGTTAACGCGCTTTCAGACAGTAATGTATACTGTGATGATAGGTGTCTCTCTTTCCAAATGCCATATCTGTAGATTGTTATTAAGTTCAATAGTTCTGATAATGAATATGTTGAATTGTGACTTCGAATTTGCAGATTGTTTGCTACAGTAGATCCTCGTCTAAGAAATGTTGTTCTTCCATCAGGGTAATGTGATCACCAATATGAAGTTATATACTTCATTTTTTTTCTTGAAACTTTTCAGAAGTTTGATTAACAGCAAACTCTTTCAATGGCACTTGCTCTTTTATTTATAGATCTATTGTGAATGTCTCTTGTGCAGGAAGAAAGTGCTTCTTAGCGACACAGTAGGGTTTATTTCAGATTTACCTGTGCAGGTATAATGAAGTGAAAATTCGATGGTATTTGTGTTTCTTAATTTGTAACCATTTTACCATGCATTCGTTGACTGATATCTCAAGTTTACAACTTTCACAGCTAGTGGAAGCATTTCATGCCACTTTGGAAGAAGTGGTGGAAGCTGATCTGCTTGTGGTATGAACAATTTCTTGCATCTTACAATATGAAAAGTGCCTTGAACTTCTGACTTTCAAAGATGGATTGTGGAAAAGAACCTGAATATGTATAATTATCCTATTTTCCCCATTTTCAAATTATCTCATTCCAACAAGTTCAACTTCTTTGACCATCTGTTTTAAGCAAACAATATGCAGATTGTGAACTTCTGTCTAGATGGACACTAGATCTAACTCAGTTGAGGAAGTTTATTAATTCAGCAGATGCCAAGAATTAAGGATAAGGATTTTGGTGACATTGATATCAGTTTTGATTGTATACGTCAAACTTCATTGCAATATGAGTACGATTCAAAGACAAAATATGACAGGAGATTGATAAAGTATGAACCATTAAATTGTACATAACATCTGTGCATATGGGTCACTCACTCGTCGAACTTTCATGTACAGTTGTACACTGAGCAAAGAAACAGCATCTCAAGTAGTCTCTAAGAGTCAAGTAGTCAACTTTTCTGATTTCATCTACTTGAAATATCACTAGCTAATTTTCATAGATATTGCGTTATATATCTTTCATTTTTCTGCCATGTTACTGTGGCATTGCTCGATATTTGTTACTGTTTATTGGGGTTTTATAGTTGCACTGGGAATTGATTGCATGTCTAACTGCTTTATCTGAATCTGGAGCAGCATGTGTTAGACTCTAGTGCAGTCGATCTTGAAGAGCAAAGGTCTAGTGTATTGGAAGTACTGCAGCAAATTGGGGTCCCTGAAGATAAGCTTAAGAATATGATTGAAGTTTGGAATAAAGTACTATTCCTCAATCCCTTTCTTCGCTTTCTTTCTTTTCTGTTGAAAACTTTTTGATGTATTACATTGTGGAGAAAAAAGATCACAGTGGGCGGCTGTTTTTTTTTTGTGAATTATTTGGAGAATTTACCTTTCCTTGAACCATTTTCATGATATAGTTTTTGTGGTATTTCTGTATTGGTAATTGTTGTGATAAGTTGTATACTTATAGACTCTTGAACCTACTCAGATAGATCTTCGGGAAAATGCATGTGAAGGTGATGCATCTGCAACTGAAGGTGAAGTTGACGAAACTCACCGTTTCGAGGAAGCAGAAGATGAAACGCAATCCAATCTTTCATCCGAAGAGTCCATCGATGAAGATGACATGGTAAAGGGGTTCTCACCCGAAGACACTGTAGATGACCAACAAAATGACGATTTGGAAGACTGGAAGAGAGTGGATGATGACCAACAGTGTAACTATTCTGAGGGCTGGAAGACAGAGGATCACCAACAAGGTGAGTTATCTGCAAGCTCGAGGATGAATGCTGATGATTCTCATTCTCAAAGTGAGGATGTCAAACGTGTGGAAACATCTGCCATCATGGGAATTGGCTTGCAAGAATTGCTGAACGTCATTGACGAGAAACTGAGTACAGAGAAAGTACTTACCAGGACGAACTTTGATCGTAAATGGAGACCCCCTCGCAATACTGATACAGGTATGGCTGTGGAACAATAATAGCTAGGCTTGGAACCTCTTTTTGAATGTTCTTAATAATCGTTGGATACTCTTGAGGGTATTTTTGAAGGAACTGTTATATGTTGATATCAGACTGAAGCAACAGGCTGAATTTCTAGGTGAATTCCTTCTTGTATTATTATGGGCTTGATGATAGGAAATCACAGAAGCAAATTGAGTTCTTTGAATAAAAGTGATCAGTAACTGTAAAGCCAAATGGTTTAACTTAAGTGGACAGGTATAGTAAATCAGTTTAGTCTCAGACAAAATCTCAATGGCTAATGGCTTGTTTTGTTTCTGTAATGGGATTAACTTGTGCCTTGTTCAAGTGACCCAGGTAGTGCCACAAAGGAAAAAAAGTGTTCAGTAAACAAGGTCTTAGAGAATGAGAAAGAACTTATCCAGATCTGAATAAATTTTTTTGTTACATGTCATCTCCTCAGTAGAACTCTTTTTTGGTTATTTATTACCCTTGTTATATGAAGGAAAACTCAGGATTTGATGCATATGAAGGAAAGCTCAAAAATCTGTCATTGAGAAATTGCTCTGGCTAGCCTATCTCTGGCTCTGTGCTTTTGTGGGACACGTGTTTAATCTTGATCTTAGAAAATTCAATTGATAATAACTTGTAATGATATTTGTTGACAAAAAAATAAAATCGGATTCACTTACAAAATAATTTATTGAATGATAACTAGTGAGAGAATAGAGAATGATGGTGAGTCATAATCTAAATATGTCGTGATAAAATCTTTATTAATCCTTGTACATGTGTCTTATACGTAACAACACTTGTGTAACTATTTAAGAATTGAATTTATTTACTTTTTGGTTTTCTCTAATCTCTCACTCATGATATAAAACCAATCACATTATAATAACAACGTTTTTTACGAAGTGTTCTCCCTGTCCACATTCTATTGTAAGAATAGGTGAGACTCTATTTTAATATCAGAAATTCACAGTAAAAGAATGCAATGGTTATTCATAAAAAGTAAATGAGCATTGCCTAGGCTAAATGTATACAATGGACAATATCATCCATTGTCTATATCTCGAGGTGCAAAAATGCACGTCAGTGTACCTTCGATGGCGTCCAACTATAAAATGTCAGTGCCTTCCAAAAAAAAAAAAAAAAACTGCAAATTTTAACACCATCAATTCCCCTCCCTTTTCGACATCACTGTTGTTAATCTAAACTACTAATAAAAGAGATTTTTTTTGCTCTTATTAAAGGAATAAAATATATATTCAGTTGATTCGATTTTATTCATTAAAATCACATAAAAACCGAAAATCAACCGAATCAAAATTAAATTGAACCACTCGATTCGGTTGGTTTAATAGATTTAGTCGATTTCTGAGAGGGGGGAAGGGGGGTAAGAAGCAACATCAACGATGGTGGAAGAGAAATTGAAGCTGAGGGAACAATTACCTGCCACTCTAATTCTGAAGGAATCTTTGAAATGGTGTTTGAAACCAATAATAAACAAGAAATAAATGTTGCTGATTTACTCATCCAAGTTGGAGCTCACCGCCGACACTAGTCACGGTTGCTTATTTATATATTTATTGAGCCCTTCTAGCCGGCTTGGGATCTAGCCTGATTTTCACGTCTGAGGGCAAATTCATATTTTTGCCCTTCCTCTTTAAACACACAACCACAAAAACATTTTTTGGAGGAGGGCAAAAAAATGTAAATTTACCCCTTGATGTGAAAACCAGGCCGGCGAGAATTTGTGATATTTATTTACTCATTGTGAAAGGAATCTCACTTATATTCTCTCAAAATTGTCCATTGAGAATGTGCTATATTTCACATGCCTCCTCACGATTGCAACAAATTCGAGATCCGTCCTTAGTGCCTTGACCATCACCATCTCCTATCTATCATTCCATCCACTTGATGGAATGGGCATTGAATTCACATTTCCTAAAACCGAAAGGATGTGGCGCGGGATCTGATATCTCTACTTCAAGTAAAGTACTAAGGTGGTACCAACCATATTTGATTTTAATTTTGTAATGGCTAATCTTTGGTCAATTGGTCCACAATCGAAACGTATCGACAAGCCATCACAATCGATTATCACACCCTTTACATCATCGTCGTCTCTTATTTTTGTTTTCAATTTTAAAATTTGATATCGACCTTGTTATTATTTTGTCCCACATGTATACTAGTCACGTACAATAACATAAAATGTAAGAAAAATCAACTACAAATAAATAACAAGGCAAATAAGTGATGGGGTAATAAATTAGCAAGTAAATTAAAATAAAATTTTAATAATTTACATTTGATTTTGCCTTGCGTGTTTGATATTGTTTCGGGGTGCCCTTACAACAGGCCTTATTTTGCAAATTTTTTAAAAGCCTAATTAGACTAGCCTTAGAGTGTTTGACATTGTTTTACTTAAACCATCACGAGGGAGAGAAACTGGATATAATGTTAGATTTCAGGGAGCCATGTGAAAAAACACAATAGTATCTCATTATACGGATGTGTTTGGTTGTATAGAATTCTATGTCATGAAAATTTATGAGGGGACTCCTACATTTTAGGCTAAATTGATGTATGACTCTACATCCACCATTTGATTTTGTGATCAATGGTGATAATAGAAATCTTATGAACATGAGAATCACATGCCTTGGGGGACCAAGGAATGAGATTCACATGTTCATGAGACTTTCATTCTCACTATTGATCAAAAAATCAAATGGTGGTCAAATGGTAGATGTGGAGTAATATATTAATTTATCCTAAAATGTAGGAGTCCCCTCATGGATTCCCATAGCATACGATTCCATATAACTAAACACGCCATAAGGTGTTTTTGGTTGCATGAAATCTATTTTTGAAAATCATGGAGGAACACCTCACTAATTCATTATTAAATTTTATGACTAATGGTAAGAATAAAAATCTCTTAATGCACTTCTTAATTCCAATTCAGATGAAATTAGGACTGAACAAAAAACCAATCAAACTGATTAAATCGACTGAACCGATCTAAATCGAACAATTCGATTCGTATCAGTTTCGATTTTAAAAAATTCAAAACCGAAGTGGTCGGTTCGATTTTCAATTTCTATGTGATTTTAACTGACCAAAACGGACTGACCGAATATATATAATAAACAATATATATTTTATATATAAATAATACAATATATTTAAAATAGTCGATCGGTTCGATTTTCAGCCCTAGATGAAATCCAACTAAATACATCCAAAATTTCACCAATTTGCTATTAAATTTTGTGATAAATAAAAGTCTCGGAACATGAAAATCACCCTTTTTACTCCTAATTTTGATGAAATCCAACTAAGTACACTCCAATTTTCACTGATCCACTATTAAATTTTTTGATCAATATTAATAATAAAATTTTCGTGAACATGAAAATCACACTCCCACTTAGATTTTGTGACCAATGAAAGTATCGGGATCATGAAAGTCACCATCTTTAATCCCAATTTTGATGAAATCCAACTAAATACACCGTAATTTTCATCACTTCCCCCTCCTTGAGTGACGGAGGGACTACTACTGAATCCGCAGACAGAGAGAGAAAAACTTTTCACGCGCAAAAATAAATAAATACAGATCTCAGATCCGTCAGCAGCAACTCTCTCTTGCTCGCTCGGATCTCGAGTGGTTTCGCCTTCCCCTCATATCCTCCTCTCAGGTATGGAATCGTTCACTCTTTCTTCAATTCTTCAATCCATCTGTTACCAATCTTTCCTCTTGTCTTAGATTCCGAGTTGTTATTAGCTTCGATTGCAATGTTAATTAATTTGCGTGGATCTATTTTAGTTGAATTCACCTTTTACTTTTGTATTTTATTTATTATGAGATCTGGTATAATAATAATTGTGAATTTCATAGATTTCTTGCGAAATTGGATAGTTAGAGTAAATGATTAGTAACATTTAATTTGCCTATACATCCGTAAAAATCACGCTGTATTGTATATTTCTACTACTTTTGCTGATTCGTTTTTATTGTGATTTCAAATAGCACAAAATTTAAGGAGGATTCTCGGTAATTCAATTATAAAAGCAATGTCGAGGAGGCCAGGGAATCCTTCTAGACGCTTTGCGGATAGTGGAAGCGTTCCATTTACAACATCATTGCATCAGAAATCTCGATCTTCACCTTTACTATCTATCGGCCTTGTCGTCGTGGTAATTTTCTTGCACTTATACCCCTTCCTCTTTTATGAATTGTACTATGTGTGATGTCTATAGCTATTGTGATCTGATTCGGAAAGTTTACATAGTATTAGTAGAGCAAGTGCTAAGCATCTCCTTGGCGCTGATTGAATTGTTCTGAATTCAGAACCTATTAATAACTTTTGGTTCTGATTAAAAACAAACACCCAATCAAATTGGATCACTTCTTATTCAAAACCTAATTAGAACAGAAAACAAGCACCGCCTAAAAGCTTGGATCCTAATTATTACTTTTCTTGATATTTTCAGGGTGCACTACTTCTTATTGGGTATTCTTACAGTAATTCAGGTTTGTGTTGCTTTTGCTGTTTTACATTCCTTCTTATGGAGTAGTTTTCGGTTTCTATGTTTTATGTTGGCCACAAGGGGAAAGTTAACTTCTCACATCCATAGTCTATAAATAAACAATCTAACACTACACACCCCTTGGTCCACTATACATAGTAACGATATTGTCCCCAACTTAAACACCACCTATTGGGTCGGGCCTTCCATCTGGGCCTAGGTGGTGTGGGGTTTTCCCTTAAAAGGCCTAGTTGCTATTAGGGAGTGGACCATTCCCTTATAAACCTTTGTGACAACTCTTCTTTACTTGATGTGGGACTATTCAAGCCAACACTTTCCCAACAATCTCCACCTTGGCGCGAATCGTCACACATCCTACAATCCATCCACCGGTCTGCAACATCTCGAAGTACACCTTCTCCTCGAGTCTCAAGTGCAACCGTGCAACCACGATCCTGTGGGTAGCACTCGGTGTACGGGCTCGACTATTCCCGGCGTTGTTGGCTCCACCTAGTCGCAACCTCCGCACTAACTCCACCTCGTCCAGACTTGTAGGATACTCTCGGACACCATCTCGGCAAGGATCTGGATCATTCATCTGGCGGACCGCGCACTTGCGCCTACGCCTTATCCCCTGAATAATGTGCCGCCTGCACCTCCACCTTGCCGACCAAGTCCCAGCCGAACCATCGGCTCTGATACCAATTGTTGGTACCACACGAGGGATACCCTCGTGTTGCTGCGGAAGCTAACCACCGAGTGTGAACAGTATCCTATGTGTGAACTATTCGTACAGATGAATAGTACCGTACGTATGAATAGTGCACAGTACTATGTCTATCTGTGAACAGTACTTTAACACAAATCTAAATAATTTGAACACACACAATTTACGTGGTTCACCCAAAACTTGGGCTACATCCACGGGCTGCTGCAAACCTTCACTAATGGAGAAATACAAGTGTTTACAACCACTCTCAACTCACTACCCACAACCCAATTACACCCTTGAAAAACACTCTAAATCTTTTCTTCTCATGAGGTTGAGCTTAGGATGGGATGATCCTTGTAGGATTTTGGAATGAATAGAACAAGGAATGGGGGAGGCCTTTTATAGGCTCTCCATTTGGTTGGTGAGGAAGAAGTCCACAATGGTGGTTGCCACCCACCTAGCCACCATTCTTGACTAGAAGATGTGGTGGGTGGCTTAACTATGTCAACAATGGTTGCCACCCACCATTGCCTAACAATCTCCCACCTCATTTGACTAATGCTTCACAACCGGTTGGGTCTTCTGATCAACCTTTGTTGAGGTTGGGTCTTCTGATCAACAATGGTGCAGCCGGTTGGGTCTTCTGATCAACCTTTGTTGAGGTTCAGTTCTAAAGTGTTTGCAGCTTCTTCTGGAGTTCGTCCAAAATTTGAGGTCTATCAAATGATGTACGAGGTGGAGAATTGTGAAGCATTAGTCAAATGAGGTGGGAGATTGTTAGGCAATGGTGGGTGGCAACCACCATTGTGGACTTCTTCCTCACCAACCAAATGGAGAGCCTATAAAAGGCCTCTCCCATTCCTTGTTCTATTCATTCCAAAATCCTACAAGGATCATCCCATCCTAAGCTCAACCTCATGAGAAGAAAAGATTTAGAGTGTTTTTCAAGGGTGTAATTGGGTTGTGGGTAGTGAGTTGAGAGTGGTTGTAAACACTTGTATTTCTCCATTAGTGAAGGTTTGCAGCAGCCCGTGGTTGTAGCCCAAGTTTTGGGTGAACCACGTAAATTGTGTGTGTTCAAATTATTTAGATTTGTGTTAAAGTACTGTTCACAGATAGACATAGTACTGTGCACTATTCATACGTACGGTACTATTCATCTGTACGAATAGTTCACACATACGATACTGTTCACACTCGGTGGTTAGCTTCCGCAGCAACACGAGGGTGTCCCTCGTGTGGTACCAACAACTACTTTCTGAATATGATTTAGTCACTTGATTATTTTTGTTTGTTTGTGACGGCTACTAAATATAGGTGTTGATATAGTTTTTGGTATTATGTTTGGATGTATTAACTTTAGTTTATGATTTTCTCATAGGTGCATCAAGCGGCAATAGACATGATGTTAGTAAGCTTGAAGGTAAAAGTTTGTTCACTTGTAATTGTGCAGTTAATGGTTTGAGCTGATGTTTTATTGTGAATTTGACTGCAATTGGCAATTTTTTTTAACAAGGATTTGGTTTAATTATTAGTTATTTATTTCATAGACAATGGTTGTGACAACTGACGAATGCGGTTGGGATCCAGGCAATTTTTTTTGTAATTGTTGATGCCACTTGTCATTATTTGTTTAATGCCAATCTAGACCATCACTATAGTCCCCTCCTTTACTTAGGCGTTTGACTGGAACGAGTAAGGCGTCCACAATAAAGTTCCAGTATCTGTAATAACTTAAGAGCAAACCATTTAAATTTTGTTCTCTTGTAGCTATAATTGGAAGACTTAAATTTTAAACGTGTTGCTAATTGAAACGCATGTGCTGAGGAGCGGGAGGGGGGTTATTTCTAATAGATTCCTTTAGAATGATACAGTGTGACTGTGTGACATATCTTGCTGGTGCTCCTTTCATCCCTGAAATTTCTCTGTTCCTCTACTGATTTACGTTCTAGTATAGTGGCCTTATATGTTGGAAGACTATTCCCATCACGTCTTTTTATATGTTTTCTCAAGCAAGGATTTCAAGCTATCAATAAATGAATTTTTTTGTGTCAATATGTGTAGGTGATCTTTCGTGCACGCTAGAAGTTCAGAGGGCGATACCTATTCTTAAGAAAGCATATGGAGAGAATATGCGTAAAGTTTTGCATATAGGCCCTGAGACGTGTTCAGTAGTCTCTAAATTGCTAAAAGAAGAGGACACTGAAGCGTGGGGGGTGGAGCCATATGACATCGAAGATGCTGATGGCAACTGCAAGAGTCTCATTCGCAAAGGATATGTTCGTGTGGCTGATATCAAGTTTTCTCTGCCATACAGAGCGAAATCATTTAATCTTGTGATTGTGTCAGATGCATTGGATTATTTGTCTCCAAAGTATCTCAATAAAACTCTCCCAGAATTGGCCAGAGTAGCAGCAGATGGCCTTGTTATTTTTGCAGGTAAGCCCTAAAAAGATACTATAAACTAATGAAATTGTACCCATGCCTTGGTTTTTAATTACGACATTTAGTATTTTGTTATTTGTCGTTTCCTGATTAGCTGATGAATAATTTTAATTTTTTTAACTAGTTAGTTTGGCCAAGGCAAACAAAGCATGGTTCAAATTCCGTTGTCCTTTACTCCTTACAAGTAATTTACTTGGAAAATTTTTATAATCTGTCAGGTTTCTCATTCAACATCTATCCACCCTTTTTTTTTCCTGTTACTATACTCAGCAAATGCATTTTTTTCTCACAAAGCTCGGGCCTTACTTTACAAAACAAAACTTGAGCTTTAGTCGTACACTTAATGTTTTGCTTTAATTTCATTATGTTTCTTTTACTTGAAATGGAGGAGTTGTTGTTCTTGATTTTGATTGCTTTATGCCTTCATTGTGTAGGTTATCCAGGTAAGCAGAGAGCCAAACTTGCAGAGTTATCAAAGTTTGGAAGACCGGTATGTGCTTATTTTCCTGCTTGTGGAATTTTACGTAATACATGCATTGCATTCTTGAACTATTTTATTGCTTACTATGTTATATGTGAAGAAGGCAGTCAATCAAATTGTGCACAAGTTACTATGCCAATTCTAAAAAAATTCTATCCTAAAATAGTTTACTTTATCCAAATGAACTTTGTTGCGCCATCTAAGTTTGATCTTCTTCTAGAAGGGCTGAAACCAAAACTTACATAACACCTAGGCAACAACTTTCCTTTTTAAGGAATTGCTTATCAGGTTTTTAGATTGCACAATCATATTCAGTAGTACGATAGTTAGAATGACACTTTCCAATGTTCTGTTTTGGAAGGCAAAATTGAGGAGCTCATCTTGGTGGGTACGGTATTTTGTCCAGACTGGTCTAGAAGAGAATGAATCAGTGATCAAAAAATTTGAGCAGGCGGCAGTCAAGAAGGCATACATCCCAAGCTGCCAGATTTTCCATCTGAACTCGTACCGTTGAGACCCCACAGATAAATCTCATATCAGTGGGAATGCTTCAAAGAAGTGCTAAGACACTCATCAGAATTACAGCTTGATTTGTTGTGTGATATTAATTATTAAAAAATTTCCATTCTGAAGATGGTAGACGTTAGTTTGTTTATTTATTTCATAGCGTAGGCGACAAGAATTATTACCAGAAAATGTATTTGGTAAATTAGTTTTCTTCTAGTCACTTTCGCTGTACTTGCAACAGACATTAATTTTTTTGTAAGTTAATGAGAATTACTTATTTTTGAATCTTATTCATTTTGGTCTCGCTGGACTGCTTTACTAGGAAAGAGCCAGTACCAAGCTCTTGGACCCTGGTGGAGTTCAAATGGCTAAGTTGGTATCATATTTAGGATCTTCTCCAGGTGCGGATCTACTTGAGCAATTTTAGTGTCTGGACTGCAAATTTAGTTTGAGATCTCAGAGATCTTGGGGACAAGAGCTCAAGAATTCTTCTGTATTTTGGGGTTCAAGAGGACTGGAGTAGAAATTCCCCAAAACCCTGTTTTAGTGTAGTAACTTTGAGTACAAGTAATTAACAACTAACAAGTGAACCACCCGCCAGCACTTGCTCAGAAGGGTTTAGTAACTGCACCTGGGATCACTCCTTCAGGGCGCATGTTCGTTTCTGACCACCCTCGACTCAACTGCTGCATGGCTCGTGTAGGTCAGGTCATGCAGTCCCTCGAACCATTTCCTCCTACCCTGCCCCAACCATTCTTCACCCGCTCACTGCACTTCAAAAACCGGTCTTTCATTGCAGTCTCTTCATGAACTGATGAGTCTATGGTCTTCCCATTGGTCTTCCGCAGTTTGGTATGCATATCAATGTTAGTAGTTGTTAGCAGTTCATATGTACAAGAATACTAAGCTCTTCCGCAGTTGTTGGCATGCTTTTGGAGCCGGTGCAGAAGTTGAAGTTGTTAGTGCCCGAGGTTATTGGAGGTTACTAAACTCCAGCTCCAGTTATTGTAGAAGTTGTTTTTGTTACCTCAATTATTAGCATCTGTTAGAGAATGTATTCAACTTTACAAGTAGTGTTTGTCACGAAAAAAGACTAGAAAACAATGTATGTTTGCTACTTGAGATGATTGTCAGATATTCTATTCAACCTTTGGCAAGGTCTAGTTTGAGCCTATAGATTATAACCTTATCCGAGTTTACCTTGTTTCTACAACAACCTCAGTAAACTCAAATCCTTAAGCTGCCTGATGATTATCAATGATGTTTGATGCGTCTCTCAAGATCTGACTTGCAAAACAATGTTAAATTGTCAAAGACTACCTATTTGACGGCTGAAGACACTCCGATGCTTAAGTCAACTAACTATGAGAGAGAATGAACTTAGATTGAGTATAGTTGTATTGTGTTTTTATACCTCCTTTGTGAATATGTCATTTACATTTTATAATGAGAATAATTAACTTGGTGCATGACTTACGCATGTAGGGCATGATGAAGGGGGACATTTATCACAATGGTCTCCTTTGTAACGTCTCTCTTCTCTAAGGAAAGAAGTGTGAGGTATTTGTTCTTCGTGATTGATGATTTTTACCACGTGTACGACCATAATCAAATGACTATTTTGAAGTACCATCAATGTTAGAATTTGATTTCAGGGAGGTGTTCTGTCAATAAATTCATACGGCACAAGTAACACGCCAAAAACAAAATCATTTTCCTTGGACAAGGCCAGACTTGAATATATTCAAGGGATAAGATAGGTCATAATGATGAACACAATCTCAAGCTCTAGTTCATTAAAGTGTAGAAGAACTATAACCCACTAAGAGGCCATTAATCAACAAGATCACTTTCACAAAGGACCATTTGGAGTCCCAAAAAGAAACAATGAGACACTAAAATAAGCTCCAAGCATGGCTTGGTTTTGTTTTGCTTGGATTAATGGGTCCTCTTCCTTGATCTTAATTTGATCAACTAAACACTATATTATGTATGTAACGTAAGATTAACTGATGAATCAAGTTCTGGGTTTGAAAGCAACAAGGGGTCCTCTTGATAGTAATGTTTTCAGTCACTAATAATCAACTTGTCTGTGCTTCTCTTTGATGGAGTTGTCACCAACCTGTAAAGTATAACCCTTTGACATGGAGATCAGCCTGAATCACTAATTAGGTTTTTTTGTTTTTGATCACTTGCCGACTACTATAGCTTATTCGTCTATGCGTACGGATGTATATATGATCAGCTAATTCACACTGAAAAACAAAATAAAATTACATGTGATCAGGGTTTCATTGAACAAATAGTTGAATTTTGTTTTAGATAAGGACTTGATCATAGTCGTTTCATCGTCTGGGTTACTTCTCATTCACTATATGTTATGATTGCGAAAATGACATTTAGTCCTCCATGAGACCACTGCAGTGATGTCGAAGTAGTATGCATTGATGTTTTAGGATAATGAGTTGAAATTAATAATTGAATCATTATGAATGTGACTAATTCTTGTAATTTAATGGAGAGAAATCAAGTACAATTAACATTTTTTTTTTTTGAAGTCAGCTGTAAATTAATGAGAGTTAAATGGTTTGTAGAATCGTGAACATGGCAATTTGAGCCTGTTGGACCATAGGGGTGTTCAACACCATGAGACGTGTTTGTATTGTCACCTTCAGCATCTGAAAAAAGATCATGTACTGGACCCCAACCATATCTCACCATTTTAAGCATATTTGAAACCTTGCATCTTAATCTGTCTCATTTCAGATTTTCAATTATGAAATACAACAGAATGTCAGTGAAACAGGGCTCTCAAGGGGTTGCGGTGTTTGAACAGAGATACCCTAATATTTAAGGACATTGAAATAGTATGTTTAATTCGACAATGGAAACAAAACCAACTAGAAGTTCCTAACAATGAAGATGGTGATTTTTGTTTTACAATGTGCTAACCCTAATAAGAATCTTTAGTTGGTTTAATCGAATACCTAATGAGGGCGCAGATGCATATCTTGTGGGTCAATTAGATTGTAAAATGTGAAACACTGCATTTGGGCCTGTTTTGCAATGGGTGTGCAACCCCATGAAACATGCCAAGCTACCTAATTGAACTCTTGTTAGGGTTTGTTGGATTTGGACTCAACTCCACGTCCTAGAATTTCAAAGACTTGACCATCCTTGTTTTTCTTATCTATACCTCTATTTGTCTGAGTTGAGTCAATGGAGTATCGACTCTGTGTAAATTTGTGGCGGATGAAATTACAAGTTCAGAGTTTGAAATCGTAGTGATAAACAAGATTTACGATTTGAAACTTATACAACAAGAATGTAGAGTGAATGTGCCTTGAGAGACTTAAAACTTACCAAGGTTTTGCAAACGTAAAGGTACCATTTTTGTTTCCATTAGAGGGTAGTACTATCACCCCACACAAGATTTAAGGTTCATAAATACATACATTTTAAGCATTTTGCAAGAAATGGTACTTTCTTTCCATAATGTGTTGCACATTTGATGAAGAAATCCTGATGCGCTAAACTTGAAATTTCAATCATTATGATCACTTCCTAATTTTAGATCGTTGACTGCACTTTTCTTATCTTATCTTGTGATAGTCTTCAGAATCAAATTACATGGGGTGGAGAAGGAACAAGAAATTATAGCAATAAATCACAAAATTCCACAACACATGTCAATAAATCAGAAAATTCCACAACACATGCTTAACAGCAAATTTGACCAATTTATGAGTTGTGCAACCTCCTCTACGCTAAGTCCTCGCTTATACATAACAACGATATTATTCTCAACTTTTGTAATATGAAATTTTTTTGGGATTGAATCATTTTCTTATAAACATTCGTGACAACTTCTCTTTACTTGACGTGAGACTATTCAAGCCAACAATAATTTTTTGTGAGAAGAACTCGAGAGGGGGTGAGTTTAGAGGAGTGTTAAACAAACTGAATTAAAATATATATATATGGGGACCCTACAAAATGTTGATTTTGGAAGGCAACGAGGGAATGACAATGTTTCTTCTAATGAAATTTGTGAGGCATGAGTATCATGTTAGTTGTCACCATGGACCAAAGTAAACACAATTTTCTATACACATATGGTCCCAAGTCTAGCTATATCGTATTTTGTTTTTTAGGGTAATTGCATTGTAGGGACGCCTTAATATATCATTCAATGTACTCCCATGACCTAATAACCCTCTCTTTACTACAGTCCACATGCCCTCTCTTCTTCCCTTCCAAGTTCCACCACCCTATCTTCATTTCTTTCATCTCTTCTTCTCTAAATTATTTGCATTAAAGTTCTATGTACTTTTGTATTGGTTAGGTTTGAACACACTTCACACCCTCTTTGAAATTTTTGTTGTTTTAGTAACTTCTTCTTCAAGAACTTGGAAGATCCATTACTATAGTCTAGAAGAATATTGACTTGTTTTAGTCATGGGGTAAGATTTGACAAGATTTACTTGTTAGCTTTTACCAATGTTTCAAGATCAACAAAGTGCAACCGAAAGTTTTAAGAGTAATTAGGTTAAGTAAACCACTAATTGGACCAATATGTTTTATTGTTGAATGACCAATGCGATGTAGATTGCTTAGGAACATTCATGTTATGCCCATGTCTTTTTCCATGTGTGCATTTTAGTTTTGAAAGCAAACTTTCTTTCTTTTTCTTTTGTTTGAGTAGGTGTTAGGTTAGTAATAGCGCTGGCAAATGGTATCACGAGTCAAAATTTTGTCAAAGAAAATTTAGTTGGTAAAACTTGTGGTGAGTGATATTACATGAAAAATAATTTAAATGGTCCAAAGATCTAATCGAATATTAAATTATGGATTTTGAGTTTATGTATGGGCCCAAACCTTTTGAGTGGCACAATTTGAAGTTTTGAACCATTGTTATTTATTTATTTATTATTATTATTATTATTTTATTTCTTAACCCCTCTTATCTCAAATGTGACCTTAACCCCTCCTACCTCAAATGCGACTGGCTGATTCGACTTTGTGATCGAGTGATACCATTCGTTATTGTTCAATCATTGAGTCATCACACCTTTGACAAACCATTGTTATTCGGAGAATTCTAATTGGCGAGGAAACAAGTGAGGAAACGGGCGAGGAAAGAGAGTGCAACCCTCCATCCCCCTCAAGATATGTGGCTTCGTGCATCTCGAGAGAAATAGAGGGTTACAACCCCCTCCCTCGCCCATTTCCTCACTAATAAGACAAGCCCTTGTTATTCATCAAATCTTGAAACAAAGGAAGTTTAAAAAATCAAAAGTATGATGAAAAGTAATAAAAAAAATTGCTTTAAAAACACAAAACTAGTCAATTTCAGTTTAATTGCAAAAATAAAGACAGACATGAAATCTAGGAGCGGCCCTCAGGCACCCCCACCAACTATCGAAAAAAGTTTTCTAACTTGCAAAGGATTTGCCCCAAAAAAAAGTTTTTCTTACTTGACTAAGATGACTCCCAGTCAAATGCGCATTATTATATAATTAAGGCGTGTTTGCTTGCAAAGGAAAAACAGAAATTCTAAATGGCGAGAAAAGGGGCGAGGAAATCGGCGAGGGAAAGGGTGTGACCACTCATCTCCCTTGAGATGCGTTTTTGCACTTTTTAAATGTGCGGCAATGCAAATCTCGAGGGGATAAGTGGTACACCACCTCCCCCTCGCTGATTTCTTCGCCCCTTTCCTTGACAATAAGACAGGTTCAAGGAAAATACTCCGCCAAGTCTCCTATTTAACCATTCGGTTTTGTTTTGGAATTAACTTAAAGTAGGTTACATTTTGTTTCATTGACAATAACATAAAGGTTAAGCGGTCTTTAAAACCCTACTCACTTTTTTCCAAAAAGCTCAAAAGGTTCGGGAAAAATCAGTGAGTAAAAACTAACAGCGGTACCATGGTTGATGGTAGGTTTGCCTGTTCGGTGGTCGCATTATTATTAAATGTAACTGTACGAAATTATTTATCGCTCTCTTCACTAAGTTGATCGATCAAGTCAGCTTCAAATGTTAACTAGTTTTTTTGTAAATGGCGATCATAATTAGTAAAAAAATTTCAGTTCACTCCCAGCCAATATTTTAGGATATTTTTTTATTTCATTTTTTATTTGTTTTTTTTAAGAGAGATTCTAAATGTCGAGGGAATGAGCGACGGAAATGAGGTGGCGAGGTGAAAGCCGTTCATTTTTCTCGAGATGTGCGTGAAAAAAGTCACGCACGCATCTCGAAGTAAATGAACGGCTTTCACCTTGCCACCTCATTTCCCTCGCTCATTCCCTCGACATTTAGAATTTCTCTTTTTTTAATATCCCATGGGTACATTGTTTTGTTGAAATGGTAACATGTGGTATTTCTAGCCATAAAAACATACTGGGTTAAGTGAAAGTTAAGTGAACCCTTTGAAAAGCCGATGCACTGCATGCCTAATTACAACGCGTCTTCTTAATTGCTTCATTTATAAATTGTTATTTTTTACCTAATGTATGTTTAACAATCTAAACCCAATCTTATCAGTCACAGTAATATGAACGCAAGCTAAAAAAACACTCCAAAATTTTCCATGGAAAGATTTATTAATTGTTAATGACATAAGTGATCACATCACATTTCCATATTGGTATAATTTGATTTCAATGACATAAGTGATCACATCACATTTCCATATTGGTATAATTTGATTTCAACAAAATCAAAAGTTTTTCAACCATCCAATTCATAAAACTTAACTCAATGTGTTTGTGTACCAGAAGAAATGCTTCATCACCAAACCATTCATTCAGTTAACAAAGATTGAGTAATGAACATGATGAAATAGGAAGAGAGAACAAATAAATAAACAAAATTTCAAAATCATAATAATAATAAATAGGTAGAGATCGAGAACATGAAATGGGAATTGGTGGGGTCTGATCAGTATATGGTCCGGGGGCAAAGGAGGACCCACTTTGCATGGCACTGTGGGGCTGAGGCCTCTGTCTATGAGATATTTTGTCGGCAAACAAAAACAACACTACTCTCTTTCTCTCTCTAACTCTTTTATTTCTCTGTTTTTTTTTTTTTAATGATAAATATCGAAAAGAAAGCTAGCTAGCAAGCAAGGTAGAGAAAGCAGTGTGTGTGGTCAAACCGTGGTGGATTCATAATTTAGCTACCAAATTTTAATTTAATTTGCTCAACCCATTATATATAGACTTCTCTTGCTACTACTTCAAGTTATTCCTTCCATCTCTTCAAACACATCAACACAAACATAAACTCTGTCAAAAACTCTCATTCTCTTCTTCATCTTTCAATTCAAAACTAATTTGATCATTGGAAAAAAGCATCTATCATTATGAAGTATCTATCGAAGAAAGCCACGTGCAACTCACATGGACAAGACTCTTCATACTTCTTAGGATGGCAAGAATATGAGAAGAACTCATATGATGAGATTCAGAATCCTACTGGAATCATTCAGATGGGGTTGGCAGAGAATCAGGTTGGTTAATTTTCTATATATTTTTTTTCGAAAAAGCTCAAAACACCCTCTTCCTTCCATTCATTCAAGCTTGCATGGTTTTTGTTTTCCTCTATAGTTAACATTATGATTTTTATTTTTATATCTATTTTTCAGCTCTCATTCGATCTTCTTGAATCATGGATATCGGAGAACCCGGAGCCAGTTGAGTTCAAAAGAGAAGGAAAATCCATTTTCAGAGAACTAGCTCTCTTCCAAGATTATCATGGCTTGCCAGCTTTCAAGAATGTAAGTTTTTCATCATTTCTTTCTATATATTCAATTTTTTTTTTTTTATTTCAAAGACATTCTTCATTATCTTGATTTCTAAGCTAATATGAATTCATTCACAATTGTCCAGGCCATGGTTGAATTTATGTCGAAAATTAGAGGAAACAAAGTTAGCTTTGATCCAAGCAAGCTTGTTCTCACAGCTGGTTCTACTTCAGCTAATGAGTCTCTCATGTTCTGCCTCGCCAACCCTGGCGAAGCCTTCCTTCTTCCCACTCCCTACTATCCAGGGTTAGTTTTAATTTTTTTTTATGGTGAATTTCATGTATTTTTATCGTGAAGGAACCACGTAAAAATTTGTTATTTAAGCAACAAAAAATTGGTCATCTTATATTGTTCAATGTACTAAACATTGTTGAATTTTTTTGTTATAGGTTTGATAGAGATCTGAAATGGAGACCTGGAGTAGAAATTGTACCGATACAATGTTCGAGCTCAAACAACTTTCAAATTACTGAAACTGCACTCGAAGACGCTTATCAACAAGCCCACAAACTTAACTTGAAAGTTAAAGGAGTTTTGATCACTAACCCATCAAACCCACTAGGCACAACAATGACCAGGGAAGAACTCAACCTTCTCATCACCTTTGTTAATGACAAAGAAATCCATCTCATCAGTGATGAAATCTATTCTGGCACCGTCTTCGACTCACCAAACTTTGTAAGTGCACTAGAGATACTAAAAGATCGGAACCTCGAAGATAGCAGTGTCTCGAGTAGGGTACATATTGTGTACAGTCTCTCAAAAGACTTGGGCCTTCCAGGGTTCAGAGTTGGTGCTATATACTCCAACAACCACATGGTCGTCTCTGCAGCTACCAAAATGTCGAGTTTTGGCCTCGTTTCGTCGCAAACTCAGTACCTTCTCTCAGCAATGCTATCAAATGACAACTTCACATCTACCTACATTGCTGAGAATCAAATGAGACTAAAAAAGAGACATGACATGTTAGTGTATGGGCTTCAAAATGCTGGCATTAGTTGCCTTGACAGCAATGCTGGACTTTTTTGCTGGGTTGACATGAGACATCTCTTGAGCTCTAACACATTTGATGCTGAAATGGATCTCTGGAAGAAAATTCTGTATGAGGTGAAATTGAATGTCTCTCCAGGCTCTTCATGTCACTGCACTGAACCAGGCTGGTTCAGGCTGTGCTTTGCCAACATGTCTGAAGAAACACTCATCCTTGCCATGCGAAGACTCAAGGCTTTTGTCGACTCTACGATCGTCCCAAGTTCATTGAGGTCGTTGGGGCATTCAAGGAAGATGTCTTTGACGAAATGGGTGTTTCTACTATCAGCTCATGAACATGAACCCGAACGTTGATCGATTGCGCTTAGTGTGAAAAGTGTGTGAACATAATTATATCCATTAATCCCTCTAGCTACCAAAAATTGTATCATTTTTTTTTTTAATTTTTGCTCAGTTTTTTTCCTTTTTGATGTAGCAAAGAGCACTCACTCCATGTTGTACATATGGATTTGAAGTGTCCAAAGCTTTGTCTGTAAAAGCTGAGTTGATCATGATCAAGTAAAAAATTTAATTTGGATATTTACTTCTTTAAATTCTGGTTGAATTGCTTCACTCCGAACCAGTCATAAGCAATACGAGTCCACTTCTAATTCATGATCAAAATTCAGAAGCAAAAACAAACACCACCTAAGTAACACTCTTGAAAAAGTTTAATTAATCAAATTTGAATTAAGGTTGTTGCTTGAATGTTAAACAAACAAGTAGTCAAAAAGAACCTTATTATATGAGATTAGAAGTTAGATAAATTAATCAAGTGTTTAGTATTATATAAGCGAATTAATTAAATTATGTTAACTTTGTGAGGATATAGAGTATTAGTGTTGCAATGCCGATTGCCGAGATTGGCGCCTGCCGGTGAGATTTTGAACCTGACTTTTATTGGGCCTCGTTCACTTACTTAGCTTTCGACACCTGTGGGTGCCCTTCTAGTTTTTTCATTAAAAAGTTCCTTTCTTTTCTTTACAGATGATTTGGTGGGTTTTTTTTTTAATTAATTTATATTGTATTTTTGTTGATACATATATAGAACATTCTTCTTACTTACTCAGCATTATGAGATTATAATCTCCCATTTATAACTGCCAACTCTCTTAAAATTCATAAGCTCTTGGGCTTCTCCACATCCTCTCCTCAGATTCGCCCACATAAAGTATCATGTTAACGGATGTCATCCAGAAGAGAAGCTAATGCAGGGGCTGATTTGTTAGCTGTCAAAAGGTTTGATGAGTGTGTAATTAACATCTTTGAAAAAAGGAAATGAGACGCTTCAGTTTCATAACCTGATTTTCTAGTATTTTCGATTAGTTAACTAATGCAATCCGATGATTAAAAAAATATTATGATAGGGACAGCAGTGAGAATAATTGAGTGATAACTATCCATAAAAGCATACGCGTTGGCCAAACAGATAACACTTGGAAGTACACTGGCTTTTATTTCATTTACATTTTTAAGCTAAGTAAAAAGTTCCTAATAAAACCATTCTTGTTTTCAACTTATTAGCTAAAAATATAAGACACAAAGATATTTTTTTTAAAAGTGTGTGTACATTTCGTGTGTCGAAAACGCATAAACTTCTTCTACCTAAGATTTTTAATGCAACCTTGTCTCATGACTGGTAAGCAATTTAGATTTTTAAGCCTTTTATAAAAGTTATTATTACGAAGATTAACGCGTTTATATTATTGCTAATAACGATGCTGATTTGAAACTTTACTGGTTTAGCAATAGATTTAGAGATTAAAGTCATTTGTTCACACCAAATTGCGCGTAAAAAAAATACTTATCCAAGATATGCGGCTTGTTGTTTTCGACATTGCCCCATGATAATACTAGTGAAGTGAGTGACAAGCATATATGCATGGCAGGTTCAATTGGATGAGTAATTAATTAGAAGATTATAGAATATTCAATTTGGAATGAAAATAACCAATAATTTAATAATGTGGGATATTGGTCGATCATATCATAGCATGTGGCATATGCAACAGAAAACTGTCTTGCTTGTTGGTTATCAATTCCTATTGATTAGTCATGTTTGCGCGTTTTTTGATTTCAGCAAATTCGTTTATTTTATTTCATCACTTTTCTCCCATTGATTTCTTGTCTCAAGTATGGAGAAACATAAATTATAGGGAGCGAGGGATGGGTGTAACCACTTACCTCCTTCGAGATAAGCGAAACTGCCTTGAGATGTGTGGCATCACTTATCTCGAGGGGAATGGGTGGTTTACACCCATCCCTCGCTCCCTAGAAGGGCTCATGGAGAAATCATCTTCTTCCAGATCCCGTTGCAAGAAAGAATATTGCAAGATCGTTGATAGAAGTGCCTGATTCGGTGATTTAATGGAAACTTGTTGTTCTTCCGTTTGGCCACACAGTTTTCCTGGTCTTTGTCAACTTTCCACATGTGACCTCTTGCGAGGAGCAAGAGTCGTCTCCTAGGTTTTCGACACTGAGTGATCAGTCTCCCCAGCAAGACCCAGTTCTTCCCTTTTCTCTTGCCGACTCAGTGGGTAAAGTAGGTAACCTGGTGTCTAAGTCGCCTCGCCCAACTCAGCAGGATAAAGGCAAGGGTATTGTTGAGCTTTCACCTTGCCTGCCATTGGCCCACGTCCAATTTGAAGCGTAATTTGGCCAAGTCTAATGATCAACAGATTTCTGACAATTATTGGAAAGTTTTAGAAGCTGTGGAAGAAGATGTCTTCAACTTGGACTCCTTATTGACTAAGATGTATATGTAGGCCAACAAGGATCGCAAGCTGACTAGAAAGGCCCAGCGTGACAGAGCCGCTGATTGGGCTAAATTTTCAGTTTTTCCAATCAGATCCAAGTTCATAATCAAAACAGAGATCCACCAAATCAGACACAACCAACAAAGCAGAGTGGGTAGAACTTAAGGGCTGTAGCGCCCCTGCTGGACTGATAAAGAGCAAGTCTTCAAACCAGACACAGGAGTGTTCGTTATCTCTTACTTACCCGCCGAGTTTCGAGCCACCAGCAGAACAAAGTGTTGGAGTCCATGGCTTTTTAATACACTGACTAGGCGGGCTCTGAGGCTGACAGTATACCTTATGTGGGAGGGCTTTGAGGCTGACAAACTACCAAGTATGGGCGGGCTGGCTACCTCGGTGTTATAGTCTCACATCGCCTGGGTAAGGGATGACGATGTTTTATATATGTACGAGTTTGGATCTACATGACACAACGCTTTTTAAAGTCGTGCGGGCAGTTAGGTTGAGCCCAGAGCCGACAATATTGTATCATGTGGATCGGATCGTGACAGAATGGTATCAGAGCTCTGATACCATTCTGTCACATTGTAATACCCTGAGTGGGCGGGCTCTGAGGCTGACGGGCTATCTTGTGTGGGTGGGCTTTGAGGCTGGCAAGCTGCCAAGTGTGGGCGCACTCAGAGGTTGGCAGGCTACCTCAGTATTATAGCCTCACATCGGCTGGGTGAGGGATGGAGATGTGTTATATATGTACGAGTTTGGATCTACACGACACAACGTGTTTTAAAGCCGTGCATGTAGTTAGGTTGGCCCCAGAGCGGACAATATTGTATCATGTTGATCAGGTCGTGACAGAATGGTATCAGAGCCGAACTTAGCCTGAAGTGTGCCAACAAGGACGTTGGGCGGGTGAATTGTAATACCCTGAGTGGGCGGGCTCTGAGGCTGACGGGCTACCTTGTGTGGGCGGGCTTTGAGGCTGACAGCTCCATGTGTGGGCAAGCTCATGAGGCTGGCAGACTACCAAGTGTGGGTGGACTCAGAGGCTGGCAGACTACCTTAGTGTTATAGTCCCACATCGCATGGGTGAGGGATGAAGATGTGTTATATATGTACGAGTTTGGATCTACATGACACAACGCGTTTTAAAGCCGTGTGGGTAGTTAGGTTGAGCCAAGAGCGGACAATATTGTATCATGTGGATCGGGTCGTGACAGTTTGTCCACAAAACTATGTGTTTTTCATTTGAAGAGTTGCTTGACTACACTAGACCACGTAGGTTCTCTCCCAGGCTTCGAGGTCCCTTAGAAGAAAAATCTTGTTCTCCCTGGCGAATAGACTTCTGGGCAATCTTCAGAGGTATTTTCTAAGGTCAATGACAGCGTGGATCTCTCTGTCTCTGACTGTCATTCGGCTCAAGAAGATGCATCAAATCGTTCGACTTTCAAAGAAATTGGCTTGGCAGTGGGAGTTGACATCAATTAAGATGAAAAAATGGCTCTAGGTATGGTTATAGTGGCGGATAGGTGTAACAATCTCGGGGTCGAAGGTCCTTCATGAACCTCAAAATTCTTTTGTGAAACTGTAGGGGGCTCGGGCATACTGAGAGGCAAAGGGGTTGTGGTAGATTAATTTCAGATAATCGTCTGAATCTTGTTTTCATTGATCAGGAATCAAAATTGGAGAGATGTCCAAAATCTCAAAACGGATTAGGCATTCGCCAAGTTATCACTTTCAATTTTGCTTTACTTTCCAAATGGTTTTGGCGATTTGCAGAAGAAGATGATAATTTATGGAGATCGCTCATCATTGATAAATATGGGCGCAATAGATGAGAGTGGGATAATAGAACTAAGTATTCTCCCTATGGATGCTCTTTGTGGAAGTCCATCTCGCGGTGCACAAGTGTTTTCTACACCCACACCTCTCTTCGATGTGGCAATGGTGATCTCATATCTTTTTGGCATGATTCTTGATGTAACAACCAACCTCTAAAGGATCTGTTTCCAATGTTGTTTATCATTAACAATAAAAAACATGGGAGAGTTAGCAATTTTTGGTTTAATGGCGAATCTTGGTATCTTTCCTTCTAAAGACCCCTAAATACTAGAAAACTAAAGGAGGTCGTCAAATTAATGCATCTGTTGGATAGCCAGATGCTCTCAGAGGACCCTGATAGTTTGGTGTGGGGGCTTCTTGGTGAAATAATTTTTTGATATGTTGGCTGTCTCTCATTATGAGACTCATTCCAACCCCTTTATTTTCTTTCATAAGAATCTGGCTTAGGTGAAAAATCTTTTTCCTCGGATAAATTTATTTAGTTGGTCAGTATTGCATGAGAGAATATTGACTAAAGATAAATTAAGGAAAAAATGAATTCACATAAGAAGTTTTTGTGCGATTTGTAATGAGATTAATGAGACATTGGATTATTTGATGCTTCACTGCAGATTCTCTAAATCCATTTGGAGCAGTTTCTTGTCAGAATTTGGTTTGAGTTTGATGTTTCAAAGTTCCATTTTGGATTGGCTAAATTGGTGGTCCCAAACTAATCCTTTCCGGCAGGCGGAGTGGTTATGGCGTAGGGTTCCTCACGTTTTCATGTGGTGTGTGTGGAAAGAGAGAAATATGAGGATTTTTTTAAGGGTTTAACAAATTAGAGCATTATATTTTTATCGGGATTAGAGAATTATTGTGGAGGATAGGTTCGACTTGTAATTTTTTCAGGGACTTAGTTTTTGACACCTTCATAGTGTCTTGGCATTCATTGATGTAGGATTGTTTTCATTTGTCCTTTATTTTCTTTCTTATCTTTAATAAACATTTTCGTGTTTAAAAAAATAAAATAATAATAATAATAATCAATAGTTGAAAAATCTTTTTGAATTCTTAAAATAATTTATTTATCATCCTAAATAAACATTAGGGTGAGTAAACAATAGTGGTGCGTCCAGCCAATGAACATAAGGCTTTCTAGGTTTTGTAGCATTTTAATTTGTATTTTTTTGTAAGTCGAATCAATACAAGTACAAGCCTAAGCACCATTGTTCTATTTTGATGCTTGTAATCCTGATGGGAAAGAGTTATAAGTTTCTGACAATTTAGTTTTCTTCAATCTCTCATTAAAGTATATAGACAATAATTTTAATTATAGAAAATAATTTTAGTAAAATGCATTCAAGACTTATCTTTATAAGAATCATTATCACAAAATCATAGGTAAAGAATGCTTGTTTATAAGTTCAAGATATACACTTGATTTATATCAAAAAATCATTCTATACGACTGAATCATTATCCATAAATTATGTATGAATTTTAGTTTCACATCTTATTAGAAAATATCTAATAATTTTTTTCTCATATAAATTGCATGCAGTTAATTGATATATCTAAACAACTCATTTTGATTTACGTACAAATAAAATAAATGTGAGAAGGCAGGGAAATGAAACTTACATACAAAAAAAAGAACATTTACATTTTCTTAGTGGAAGGATATGATTTATTCATGTTAGGATATGAACTTGAGAGTCATATATGCTTAATGTTGAGTTTTATTGCATATAAATACACACATTGCTAATTGGGTACTAGTTCAGCAGTAGATCGGTGACGTATGGAATTACAAGTTCAAAATTCAAACCTTACCAGCGACATTTAAGGTTGGAGGGATTAAGGGATTAAAAACTCTTAACTATGGAACCCTTTTGACAGATCACGAAGAAACTAACAAGTACTTCATTACAAGTCCCTTAACCCCCTTGCAAGAAAACCAAAAGCTCATTACCAGACGAGAAGAAAGTCACCAAATAATTTATGCAACATGAGAGTCAAGTGTCCCCAATCCCATGCAAAAACTTCTTACCATAACCTTTCTTTCTACCATAATCACTAATGACTTATTAGCCAATGCAAATGCCACCTACAATTAAGGATGACTTGCAAACAAATTTCCTAAAAGGCTAACCCTAAATTAAGGCAATGTTTTAGAGTACAAAAAAGACATGATTTACTTCAGCTTTTTAGGGTTGTGGAGAAAAAGTTTAGACATTAGTACATTACACCTCAATATCATCCCCATTCAAAATGATTTCAACATTGTCTAGGAAATGGAAAGCTCTGGTTTAGCTTCAACACTACAAGTATGTAATCATCATCACATTTGTGCATGGATGATGAAGATATGTCGACCATGTATAATATTATTAATCAAAATACTTTTTACATAAAGTTATTATGTCTCTTGTGATTTTAATTGTGGAATAATTGAAACTCCACTCTTAACGGTAGAAAATTCGAGAATGTGCGAGGCCAATAAGTATGATGTGTCTCCACTTTGAATTCTTGCCCTCTAGAAGTGGGAAGGTTTTCTTTTTAGTCCGGATTGTCTGCACCCGACATAGGTGAAAAGTAGGGTTAATATGAGTTCGGGTCTTATAATTTGTATTAGTTTTGAGTTTTGAGTTTTGAATTTCAAGTTTGTCCAATTTTGAGTCAGTGTGCTAAGACCACGTTGACTATCAATTCTCCATTACAAATATAGAGCCTAAACGCAAAACTGTCATAAATTTAGACTTTGACCTAAAGTCTAAATTTATCCACACAAAAAATAGAAATTTCTTCAATTATTGGGCGGAGATTTAATGTTCAATGCGGTATTGGAACTAAGCTCAAAGTTAGACAAATTGATCCAAACTTAAAATTGGTATAAATTATGGAACCTAAAATAAATTAACATTGAAAAGTAATTTCTCCCAGTAATGTTGCCTGAAATTTTGGGATGCATGTTATAGACAATCAATTAATTGATAAGACTTTTGGTAGGTTATATCATAGGTCTTAAACTTGAACTCTTTTCGCGACCAATACAATATTATGGTTCTGGATCTATAAAGCTCTATCATTCTGTAGTTCATCTACTTTATAACTGCAACTTACTTGTCATTGTGTTAGAGTTGTGTGTCCAAATTTTGGAATTCTTAAAACATCTTGGCTCATATTTCGAAAACCCGAAAAAAGCCATTCATGTGAGTTTGAGATTAAAAAAAGTTTCTCCACTAACTAAGCAAGACTAAGCTTAAAGTGGGTCGCAATCACTTTTCATTACACTAGAAATGCATGTTAAATGTTTATTTAATTATTTCCTATTTTGATTTCCATTTAACATTTTAGTCCAAAATTTGTTATGATGATATAATTTATAATAATTTTAATGTCATTTTAGAATTCTTTTGAACTCTATGATGATGGTAAAAATGTGTTAATTTTATACGATTTTAAAAGTAGAGAGCATGTAACAATCTTGAAATTACATTATCATTCATATCATTTAAAAAAATTAAATATCCGTGCACATAAAGCACATCAACACCCTAGTCAGTATAATTGAAGTCACTTACAACAGCTACCATGGTAGCAGGTCAATTACAAGTCTTCAGAAATGCCAAGTGGGAGAATAAATGGAGGTGGTATGGGATGCCATGTTGAAATCACATGAACACATATTGGGGTGCACATGCTATATTTAGCTAGGGAACATAGAACCACCTGCAATTGCACTCTGTATATCATCTCTCTATCTAGTCTGTCTATCCATAAAAACTTTTGGTACTATAGTTACACCTCTCTCCTTGTTTATGCCTCTTTGAAAAGGCAACCTGGTATCACCTTCCTTGTCTTTGCTCACTCTCATGGAGACCAAAAAGGCCCACTTTGTCTTAAAGTCTCCAACATCAATCCCTGAAAATTCCACCTATATAGCTCTTTCTTCTTATTCACCTACAGCAACCACTTTAGAACAATGAGCTAGCTAGCTATTGAGAACACTGTTTGGTTTTTGACCTTTGGGTGAGGGGGGGGGGGGGGGGGGCCTCCCTTGATTTTGCATGGCTTTCATACAGAGATATATATTATGAGATGACAAGTTGGAATCTTCTTCTTCCCATTCAATGAGGATGCACGAAAGAGTAGAAAAACAAGGGAACACTGTTGTTTGGAAGGACGATAGGGTGGCAGAGAGAACCCCCTTGTGATTTGTAGTCTCATCTATTATAGCTACACTGGTTGTACAAAAATTTATGCAATCAAACATAAACATAAACATAAACATAAACATAAAAGGTTTGATGCCAAGTTTTTATGCCTTTGATAAGATTTAAGCCTGAACTTATAGTATCATCTGCCGCAAATCCTACCAGCTGCACTAATATTATTGATTTTATGTTTTTGTTAATTAATTAATTGATTTGTTTGTTAGACAAAAGGTCTTTAACATGCTAACTACATAAAATAATGTTATGATGTAGTAGATTATCTTATTGTGTCCTTAATGTCAGATACATATTAATATAATATATACTAATTGACAAATTGCTTTGGGACAGCAGTGAGAATAATCAGAAGATTAAAAAAAGATAATGATAGGGATAGCAGTGAGAATAATTTAATGATGAACCATCCATAAAAGCCGGGAATTCTAAATGTCGAGGAAATGATCGAGGAAACCAGCGAGGGCAGTGAGGTGGAGGGAGGGGAGCCATTCACCCTCTTTGAAATGTGTGCAAGAAAAGTCAACACACACATCCCAAAGAGAGTGAATGACTCCCCTCCCTCCACCTTACTCCCCTCGCTGGTTTCCTCGCTCATTTCTTCGCCATGTAGCCTTTCTCCCATAAAAGCATACGCGTTGGCCAAAACAGATAACACTTGGAAGTTCACTGGCTTTTACTTCATTTCCATTTTTAAGCTACGTAAAATTTTCTAATAAAACCCTTCTTGTTTTCAACTTATTAGCTAAAAATATAAGACACAAACATATTTTTTTAGAAGTGTATGTAACTTTCGTGTTGAAAACACATAAACTTCTTCAAGCTAAGATTTTTAATGCAACCTTGTCTCATGACGGGTAAGCAATTTAGATTTTTAAGCCTTTTAAAAAAGTTGTTGTTAAGAATATTAATGCGTTTATATTGCTAATAATCAAGCCAACAGGGATTGCAAGCTGGTTAGAAAGGTCCATCTTGACAGAATCGCTAATTGGGTTCATTTTTTCAGTTTTTTCAACCAGATATAGGTTCATGCTCAAATAGCGATCCACCAGATCAGGCACAACCAACAAAGTAGGGCGGGCATAATTTAAGGGTTGTAACGCCTCTGCTGAGCTGATAAGGAGCGAGTCTTCAAACCAGACACAGGAGTGTTCGTTATCTCTTACTCATCCGCCGGGTTTCGAGCCACCAGCAGAACAAAGTGTTGGAGTTCATGGTTTGTCCACAAAACTATGTGTCTCTCATTTGAAGAGTTGTTCGTTTACACTAGACCACGTTGGTGCTCCCCCAGGCTTCGAGGTCCCTTGGAAGAACAATCTTGGTTTTGTTCTCCCTAGCGAACATACTTCTGACCAGTTTTCAGGGGTGTTTTCTAGGGTCAATGACAGCGCAGAGCTCTCTGTCTCTGACTGTCATTCGACTAAAAAAGAGGCATCAAATCATTCGGCTTTCAAAGAAATTGGCTTGGCAATGGGAGTGGACCTCAGTCAAGATGAAGAAAAGGCTCTAGGTATGGTTTTAGTGGCGGCGCAGGGTTCAGTATCTGACAAAACAATAGACAGGTGCAGCAAACTCGGATCGAAGGTCCTTCATGAACCTCAAAATTCTTTTGTGGAATTGTAGGGGCTCGGGCATACTGAAAGGCAAGGGGGTTGTCGTAGATTGATATCATATAATCGTCCGAATCTTGTTTTCATTCAGGAATTGAAATTGGAGAGATGCTATAAAGAATTTATCAGAAAATTGTGGGGTGATAGTTATTTTGATTGGGCTATAGTGGAATCCACTAGCAGCTCAGGAGACCTTTTAGCTACCTGGATGCGGATCTTTTGCAGACAAGGGGAGTGTTGAAAGGGTTTTTTTTTCGCATTCTATTCAGTTTCAAATGATCTCAGACAACTCTTGTTGATCAGGGACTAACATATATGGTATGTGTGATCATTCGCTTAGAAAACACTTATGGGAAGAGCTTTATGACACTATTGGTTAGGTGCAATCGCCATGGGTGTTAGAAGGAGACTTCAATGTTGTCTGTCGTATGAATGGAAAAAAAAGTTGTAAAAGGAGGTCCATGAGCATACAAAAATTCAATCAGTTCATTAACGAGGTGGAACTCACTGATTTCAGTCTAAAATGGGAAAAAATCACATGGTCAAATAGAAGAGATCGCCCTATTCTTTGTCGGCTTGATCGATTTCTGGCGTCGGTGGATTGGATTGATAAATTTGGTGATAAAGTCGAATGGCTCAAGGATGTAGCAGGTTCTGACTATCACGCGATTTTGCTTGCGAACTCGTCTATTGGTGGCAATACTCGTTTTTTTTTTATAATGGTTGGTTTGATCACTCAACCTTGGCAGAGGATATGAAATCTTGGTGAAACAACTCAGTAGTCTCTGACCATCTTGGCTACTGCTTATGGTGGAAACTTAAGGCGATCAAATGCAAACTTAAAAGTTGGAGGACTAAAGTTTTGGGTAAGACCAATTTATGTATTCAAATTATTTCTACTTTAATTGCTAACATTGATGCTGAGGAAGAGATCTTATACCTGACTGTTAAAGAGAGGTCTTGTAGAGTGCAACTGCAATAGGAATGGGCAACATTAACCAAACGAGATGAGAAGTTTTGGAGGATCAGATCTGGGGTCAATTGAGCGTGTCATATGGATCAGGGGTCTAAATTTTTTCATAGCTTGGCTAACACACACAGACTTTTTAACTATATTGAAACTCTTAGCATGGGGCAGGACTTGGTAGTGGATGATGTCAGCATCAAAAAACTCATGATCTCTCATTTCAATGAGTGTTTCTATGAAAAGGAGGAGTGACGATCTTTCTTCTCGGGGATTATCTTTAAGTTAATCTCCCAGCCTATGGCTACTTCCTTGGTTGAGAATTTTTCAGATATGGAAATTAGAGCGGCAATGCAAGAGCTCAAATTTGAAGTTTCTCCAGGTCTTGATGGTTTTTCAATGGTGTTAAATTTGAAAATGTGGGAGGTAATCAAAGTTGATTTTATGAAAGTTACTGAAGATTTTAACTCTGGAAATTTTCTAGAATGGCGGTTGAACACCACTGTCATCTTGCTTATTCCTAAATGTGCGGGAATGCAGACAGTCAAGGATTTCAGACCTATCATTATTTTGAATGGTGCCTATAAGATCATTGCTAAGGTGTTGGCTAATAGATTGAAAAAAGTTTTCCATTCAGTCATTTATTCTTTTCAGAGTGCAGCAATAAGTGAAAAATAGGTGGTTGATAGCTCTTTGATTGCCAATGAAATTATTGATTTCAGAAAAAAAAAAAAAAAAAAAAAAACAAGGAGTTTCAGAGCTCGTTATCAAATTATATTTTTCTAAAGTCTTTGACAAGATTTCTTGGAGATACTTGGATTGGTAATGACTCGCATGGGGTTTGACTCCAAATGGATTTATTGGCTTCACACTTGTAGATCTACAGTCAATTTCTCTCTGAAGATTAATGGTCAGCTGCATGGGTTTTTCAATAGCTCTAAAGGCTTGCGTCAAGGCGATCATCTGTCTCCTCTTCTCTTTACTTTAGCAGCAGAAGGCCTAACCCAAATGGTTCTTAAAACGGTTGATGTTGGCCCAGTGAGAAGATTTTCTGTCCCAGAGGGTAGTCCTCATGTTTCTATTCTTCAGTATGCAGATGATACCATCCTCTTTTGTGACGCTTTTGCTACTCAGGTTCTTGCTCTTAAAAGAATTATGTTTTGATTCGAAGTTATTTCAGGTCTAAATATCAACTTATACAAATCAGTGGTGTTGTCTATTGGAGATGTCCCTCATTTGCAGCAATTGGCGGGTTTATTTGGTTGTGCAGCGAGTCAATTTCCATAAGTACTTGGGCATGTCTTTGGGTGCTAGTTTTAAAGGTAAAGTTGTATGGGATGAGATGATCGAAAAGGATGGAGTTGAGACTAGCGTCTTGGAAGCATAAATTCCTCTCAAAAGTAGGCAGATTAGCTCTTGTCCAATCCACTTTAGTTTCTATCCTTATGTTCAATCTGTCTCTTATCAAGGTTCTCTCTTCAATAGCAGTTAAGATAGAACAAATCATGCACGACTTTTTTGGGGGTTCCAATCAAAACTCTAAAAAGATGTATTTAGTTGGGAAAAAAAATTGTTGTGTCAAATCTCAAGGTGGATTGGGCATTCGCCAAGTGATCACTTTTAATTTTATTTTGCTTTCCAAGTGGCTTTGGCGATTTGCCGAAGAAGATGACAATTTATGAAGATCGCTCATCATTGATAAATATGGGCGCAATAGATGGGAGTGGGATAAGATAACTAAGTACTCTCCGTATGGATGCTCTTTGTGTAAGTTCATCTCTCGGTGCACAAGTGTTTTCTACTCCCACACCTCTCTTCGATGTAGCAATGGTGATCTCATGTCTTTCTAGCATGATTCTTGGTATAACAACCAACATTTGAAGGATCTGTTTCCAATATTGTTTATCATTAACAACAAAAAATATGAGAGAGTTAGCAATTTTTGGTTTAATGACGATTCTTGGGATTTTTCCCTCCGAATACCCCTAAATACTAGAGAACTAGAGAAGGTCGCCAAATTAATGCATTTGTTGGATAGTCAGATGCTCTCGGAGGGCTTTGATAATTTCGTGTGGAAGGTTAAAGGTGTGGGCTTCTCGGTGAAAGAATTTTTTGATATATTGGTTGTCTCTCATTATGAAACTCATTACAACCCCTTCACTTCCTCTCACAAGAATCTGGTTTGGGTGAAAAATCTTTTTCCTCGGATAAATTTATTTAGTTGGTTAGTGTTGCATGAGAGAATCTTGACTAAATATAAGTTAAGGAAAAGAGAAATCCACACAGGAAGTCTTTGTGTGCTTTGTAATGAGATTGACGAGACGTTAGATCATTTGATGTTTTATTGCAGATTCTCTAAATTCATTTGGTGCAGTTTCTTGTCAGAATTTGGTTTGTGTTTGATGTTTCAATGTTCCATTTTGGATTGGCTAAAGTTGTGGTCTCAAACTAATCCTTTCCAGCAGACGGAGTGGTTATGGCGTAGGGTTCATCACGTTCTCATATGGTGTGTGAAAATAAAGAAATATGAGAGTTTAGGGCTTAACAGATTAGAACATTATATTTTTATTGAGATTAGAGAATTGTTGTGGATGATCGGTTCGACTTGTAATTTGTTAAGGGACTTGATTTTTGACACCTTTATGGTGTCTTGGCATTCCTTGATGTAGGATTGTTTCCCTTTGTTCTTTATTTTTTTTTCTTATCTTTAATAAACATATTCGTGTTTGGCCAAAAAATATAATAATATATATCAATAGTTGAAAAAATGTTTTTGAATTCTTAAAATAATTTATTTATCATCCTAAATAAACATTATAGTGAGTAAACTTAAGTGGGTGCTTCCAGCCAATGAGCATAAGGCTTTCTAGGTTTTGTAGTGTTTTAATTTGTATTTTTGTATTTTGTTTTAAGTCGAATCAACACAAGCACAAGCACAAACACCACTGTTCCATATTGATGCTTGCAATCCTGACTGGGAAGAGGTATAAGTTTCTGATAATTTAGTTTCCTCCAATCTATCATTAAAGCATATAGACAATAATTTTAATTATAGAAAATAATTTTAGTAAAATGCATTCAAGACTTATCTTTATAAGAATCATTTTTACAAAATCATAGGTAAAGAATGCGTGTTTATAACTCCAAGATATACACTTGATTTATATCAAAAATCATTCCATAAGACTGAATCATTATCCATAAATTATGTATGAATTTTAGTTTCACATCTTTTAGAAAATATCTAATAATTTTTTTTCATATAAATTGCATGCACTTAATTTGATTAGTTAGTTGATATATCTAAACAACTCATTTTGATTTACGTACAAATAAAATAAATGCGAGAAGGCAGGGAAGTAAAACTTACATACAAAAAGGAGCATTTACAATTTTTTTAGTGGATGGATATGATTTATTCATGTTAGGATGAACTTGAGATTCATATAGGCTTAATGTTGAGTTTTATTGCATATATATATACACACATTGCCAATGGGTACCAACTCAGCAGTAGGTCGATGGCGGATGAAATCACAAGTCCATAATTCAAACCTTGCCAATGGCGTTTGAGATTGAAGGGATTAAAAACTCTTAGCTAAGAAACCCTTTTGACAGAGCACCCAACATCAGATAGGAGAAGAAACTAACAAGTATTTCACTACACCAAATTGACATTTTTGTGACAACCCTCAAAACAGTATTACTTTTGAAGTGTAACAATTCACCTAACAAATTTACACATTTATACAAAACAAAATGATACAATAATTGTATCACCATAAAGAGTATGGGTATAAAAGTGATACTATTCATGGTGATCCAACTTATTGTATCATTTTTTTTTTGTTACTGTTTTTCATTTTTTTGACTAAATTTAGTTTTGACTTGAAATTGTTTGGTGGATTGTAACATCTCAAAAGTGATACTGTTTTGAGAGTTGTTACAAAAGTGTCAATTTGATGTAGTGTTTCATTACAAGTCCCCTACTCCCCTTGCAAGAAAACCAAAAACTCGTTACCAGACAAGAAGAAAGTCGCCAATTGATTTATGCAACATGAGAGTCAAAATATCCCCAAACCCATACAAAACTTCTCACCAGAGAGCACTACATATGGGCCTAAGATGTTTCATTAGTGCTTCTCAATATTAAGACATCATGACAAGATCTTACTATAACCTTTCTTTCTACCATAATCACTAATGACTTATTAGCCAATGCAAATGCCAACTACAATTAAGGATGACTTGCAAATTTTTTTTCCTAAAAGGCTAAAACCCAGCTACCTTCCTTTTGAAGAAAACAAAAAAATTTAGACAAGGAACCCTAAATTAAGGCAATGTTTTAGAGTATAAAAAAACATGATTTACTTCAGCTTTTTAGGGTTGTGGAGAAAAAGTTTAGACATTAGTACATTACACCTCAATATCATCCCCATTCAAAATGATTTCAACATTGTCTAGGAAATGGAAAGCTCTGGTTTAGCTTCAACACTACAAGTATGTAATCATCATCACATTTGTGCATGGATGATGAAGATATGTCGACCGTGTATAAAATATTAATCAAAATACTATTTACATAAAGTTATCTCGTCTCTTGTGATTTTAATTGTGGAATAATTGAAACTCCACTCTCGACGGAAGAAAATTCGAGAATGAAAGACTAATGAGTATGGTGTTTCTCCACTTTGAACTCTTGCCCTCTAAGAAGTGGGAAGGTTTCCTTTTCTTTTTAGTCTGGATTATTTGCACCCGAGATAGGTGAAAAATAGGGTTATTATGAGTTTGGGGTTTATAGTTTGTATTAGTTTTGAGTTTTGAGTTTTGAGTTTCAAATTTGTTCAGTTTTGAGTCAGGGTTAGACCACATTAACTGTCAACTTTCCATTACAAATATAGAGTCTAAACGCAAAACTGTATAAATTGTAGGATCTAAAGTCTAAATTTATCTACACCAAAATCAATATTATTTCAAAAAATTAAAAGTTTCTTCAATTATTGGGCAGTGATTTAATGTTCAATGTGGTATTGGAACTCATGTTCAAAGTTAGACAAATTGACCCAAACTTAAAGTTGGTATAAATTATGGGACCCAAATATAAATTAACCTTGAAAAGTGACCTCTCCCAATATTGTTGCCGGAAATTTTGGGATGCATGTTATAGAGAATCAATTAATTGATAAGACTTTTAGTAGATGATATCATAGGTCTGAAACTTGAACTCTATCAGAAATTCTCGGGAGCCTGGGTAGTCGGCCTGGTTTTCACTTTTCACGCTTAACGGGTGAAATTACCCTTTTGTCCCTCTTTTGTTGTGATTATATTTAAATAGTGTTTAAAGAGACAGGAGCAAAAGTGTAAAAATGTCAGTCAGACGTGAAATCCAGGCCGACTACCCAGGCTCCCTAGAATGACTCGAGCTCTATTCACGACCAATATAATGGTTCTGGATCTATAAAGCCCTATCATTATGTAGTTCATCTACGTTATAACTGCACATGAGTTGTGGTTATGCTAGAGTTGTGTGTCCAAATTTCGGAATTCTTAAAACATCCTCGTCCATATTTCAAAAACTCGAAAAAGCCATCCTTGTGAGTTGTGAGTTAGAGATTAAGCTGTCAAATAAATTTATGCCCTTATTTTAAGTTTAAATTACTTAAAAACCGACTCTTTTCAACTTTTTTTTTTTTTTTTAATCTCACTAGATGGCATAGATGTAAATTTTGATTTTGATGGTGTAAAATAACGAGTCCTCAGTAATTTGAAAAAGTTCCTCTACTAACTAAGCAAGACTAAGCTTAAAGTTGGCCTAAGTCGCTTTTCATCTCCCTTTAACATTTTAGTCCAAAATTTGTTACGGTAATATAATTTATAATAATTTTTGTCATTTTAGAATTTTTTTTGAACTCCATGATTATAATAAAAATGTGTTAATCTTATACGATTTTAAAAGTGAAGATACTATGCGGCAATCTTAAAATTATATTATTATTTATAACATTTAAAAGTACTAAATATCCGTGCACATAGATCACATCAACACCCTAAACACTATGGTTGAATTCACTTACAACCTGCTACCATGGTAGAGGTCAATCACAAGTCTTCAGAGATGCCTAGTGGGAGAATAAATGGGGGTGGTATGGGGTGTCATGTGGAAATCACATGAACACATATTGGGGTGCACATGCTATATTTAGCTAGGGAACATAGAACCACCTGCAATTGCACTCTGTATACCATCTCTCTATCTATTTTATCTATCCATAAAACCTTTTGGTACTATAGTTACACCTCTCTCCTTGTTTATGCCTCTTTGAAAAGGCAACCTGGTATCACCTCCTCTGTCTCTGCTCACTCTCATGGAGACCAAAAAGGCCCACTTTGTCTTAAAGTCCCCAACATCATCCATGAAAATTCCACCTATATAGCTCTTTCATCTTTTTCACCTACAACAACCACTTTAGAACGATGAGCTAGCTAGCTATTAAGATCATTGTTTGGTTTTTGACCTTTGGGGGCCCTCCCTTGACTTTGCATGGCTTTCATACAGAGACATATAATAGGGGAATTCTATGAGGATGCACGAAAGAGTGGAAAAACAAGGGAACACTCTTGTTTGGAAGGACGATAGGGTGGCAGAGAGAACCCCCCTGTGACTTCTAGTCTCATCTATTATAGCTACACTGGTTGTACAAAAACTTATGCAATCAAACATAAACATAAAGGGTTAATACCAATGGGAATATGGGATATCAACTAGTTGATAGAGTTGCAAAAGTGTTAGGGAAATTAGATTTTTGCATTTATGTTTTGCAATTAGGATGACGTGACGTGATTTTGAAAGAATGATGAAATCTTCAAAAAATTTATATATATTTCGATTCTCAAGGTTGTAAAAATTCCTCTGATGATGCTACATCATCCTGATTGCAAAATATAATTGCAAAATCTGATTCCCTAGCCTCACTCTAAAATTGTGGCCAACAGAACCACAAGCCCACCAAGGTTAGTACCCAAATGCCCAATTTTTACGCCTTTGATAGGATTTAAACTTGAACTTGTAGTATCATCTACTACAAGTCCTACCAGCTGCACTAACATTATTGATTTTATGTTTTTGTTAATTAATTAATTGATTTGTTTGGCAAAATCTTAGACAACAGGTCTTTATCATGCTAACTACATAAAACATTGTTATTATGTACTAGATTATCTTATTGTGTCCTTAATGTAAGATACATATTAATATAATATATACTAATTGAAAAATTGCTTATAATCCATGTCAATTCAGTCGCATTATTATAAATAATACAAACACATAAATTATGTTCAAATACATGATTGAGTAGCAATAAAAAATTTACATATTTTGCACGTCATCTGTTTCAAATAACCAATCCATTCCACACATATATACACTTCGAAATGGAAATGTATTTTGGATAAAAAGTAGTTTGTTTTATCCCTAGTTATGATGTGCCTCGGATGATCCATGGGAGCTAGATAACATTGTTTTATCTCATTAAACCATTTATTTGATTGGGAATGACATTGTATTATGAAAATTAACTTGTTCTAGCTCTTCATTAGTTTGTTTTATCCCTAGTTATGATGCGCTTTCGATGTAAGATGCTTAATTTTGAGCTAATTTATAAATATAAAAAAAAATCTTTAACAAGAGATGAGGGGCAGAATGTGTTGGGACAAATACCAATAAAACAATGCCAACAAAATAATTTAAAGCAATAATAAACGAGACTCCAAGATTTACGTGAAAAATCCTTCAATTTGAAGAAAAAATCACGGGACAAATCCAAGAGAATCCACTAATCAAATAAGAAGAAATACAATAACTTCTCAAGCTTTTTGCCCAAAGCTTGAGTAATACAATGAGTAAATAACATGGGTTACTTCACAACAAATTAACCCAAAAACTTCTTCAACTTCTTCTACCAAATCAATCGACAAAACTAAGTCGATATCGCAACCACGCGTCGCACTTTGTCGCACAAAATCGCATCCAAAGAATCAGACACAAAGTCACCGCCCACGCGCACACAGCCGCACCAAACACCAAAGAGAATACTATGTTCTCTGTTGCTTATTCACGCAGCTGCTTTTCTGAAAACACTATGAATAAAATTTATCTTATGCACATATTTATACTTGTTGGCAGCCGCCCAACACCGCCTCAAATAAAATTTTGTTTATATTTAATTAACCAGCTGCCAACTCATTCCTTATTCAATTTGTTTTTGTTTCTTATTAAAAAAAATTTCCTTATTCAACCAAATTTGAAATTATGTTTGATTAATTACCAAAGTTGGATCCACTCTAATGGGCTGGTGATTACGCCCAACAGTACACGCAGTCAATTGCAGTAAAGATTTGGGTGTCGATCCCACGAAGAAAAACGATCTACAATACAAGGTCAAGGAAGAAAAAAACTACGTGAAACTAAATGTAAGAAATTCTAGCAATTTTAAAATATGAAATTGAATTTAGTTTAATAAAAATCAAGTTTAGAAAAGTCACAAGATTCAAAGAATTCCTCCTAGATTTCACGCGCCAACTACTATCGATTCGCTATGATGACTCGATTACGTGTTTCACATCCCAAACAACATAATCGGAAAAATAGTCTTTAATGCATTAATATATCCTAATGTAAATGGATTTTAGATTTCACTTTTTTCAGAAAGTACAAAGGTTGGTCATATGTGATATCCTAAATTTACGATATATCCGGAGACAATAACATAATAAAAGACGATCACATATAACTAACCTACCGGAATCAATTCATTCTTAAAATTTCACATATAAGAAAAATGTGACTAAACTTATATGGAGAAGAAAAAGACAACCACCGAAATATATGAAGAAATTGATGAAATATTTGTCACTAAAATAACATAAATTCCTATATTAAATGAAAGTGAGAATCATAAACATCATTATTCATCGTGAAAGCATAAAACGAATCAAATACTAATTAAGTGTGTTACATCTAGAAGTTCGTTTCTTCACCTTGCGTGAAGTTTAGTGACACATGGCGAAGGTGATTACAGTAATTGCGGTGTGGAGCTTCATCGCATGAAAGCACGTGATGGATCAACGATGCGCACCCTGTTGGACGACGTCTTCACTGCTGTTCTGGACAACATTGCTGAGTCGTGGCCGCTGCTGGGCAACGTCTTCTGCTATTGCATGCGCTATCTGCTGTTGCATACCTGGACATCGTTACGCACTCTGCTGTCCTCTTGCTCCTCTATCCTCTTGCTTCCGTCCTTCTCCTGTCACTAAGCTCCCAAAAACTCTCTTTGTGGTTGTGTTTATGGTGAAGAGAAATACTCATATTGGGCCCAATTGAAAACCCCCAAAAACAATTCCTTGTTTTTCCTTAAAATAATCCTATGTTGGTGGATCTCCCAGGCCACATCCAATTGGAAACAAAAACAAAAGGAAACAAAAGGGGTGGGCCATTTTGTTTGGATTCTGTTTTAATAAAACGAAAAATATATTTAGTTATGTTCATCCATATCACTTCTTTGTATCATCAAAATTTAAAACTAATTTTTTTTTCCTTTGGTTTTCTTAATCTTTGGCTCGAGTGTCTCCCATTCCACTTCGTCAATTTGTCTATAAGTTTTCAAATCTGCCACGCTAATGCACTTTTGTCATTTAAACTCCAAATCCTACAAAAATACAAAAATAAAATAATTAAACTAAAATACACTATTCGAAACACTAACAAATATAAATTATGAGGTATATCATGTAATAATTATGTGAACATCAGTTGGACCTCAACAAATCTCCCTCTCCAGATCAGTAGGGAAGAGTCACTCCCTAATCATATTATGCCATTCCACTTTTGGAACTATTTTTGTCATCATGTCGGAAGGATTTTCACTAGTATGAATCTTTGCAACCTGGAAACAATTTTTCTCAAGCACATCACGTATCTAGTGGTAACGTGTATCAATATGCTTGATAAGTGCATGATATGTGGCATTTTTATTCAACTCAATAGCACTCTGACTATCACAATGCACCACATACTTATTCTGATTCACACCTAGCTCCTTGAGCAATTTTTCAACCATAACATTTTCTTCACTGCTTCATTAATGACAATATACTCGACTTTAGTAGTTGAAAAAACAACACATTTTTGCAATCTAGACTGCCAAACTACAACTCCCCTTGCAAAAGTGAAAACATAACCTGAAGTCGATATCTTCTTGTCTAAATCACCTGCAAAGTCTGCATCTGTGTACTCTTCTAACACAGCTCATGAATTACCAAACCTTAAACAAAGCTTTGAAATACCTTTCAAATATCTCATAATCCATTTAACTGCAGCCCAAATTGCCCAATGTTCTTTTCCTGGATTTTCTGAATACCCATTCACAACATCGACTGCTAGAGCAATATCTGGTCTTGTACATATCATAGCATACATCAAACACCCTACAGCAGAGGAGTATGGAATGCCTGACATGTTTTTTTTCTTCATCAGTACGAGGAGATAACTTGACACTTAACTTGAATTGATTAGTAAGTGGAGAGTACTCACAAGCTTAGCATCATTTATGTTGAACCTTTCAAGTACTTTTTCAACATACTTTTCTTGTGACAACCACAACTTCTTAATTTTTCTGTCACGTGTAATCTTCATCCATAGGATGTGTTGAGCTGGCCCCAAGTCTTTTATATCAAAAGAGCTAAACAAATATTTTTTCAACCTGCCAATCATATCAACATATTTTCCAACAATTAACGTATCATCAACATAAATCAAGAGAACAATGAAGCTATCAGGCAAAAATATCTGACATAAACACAATGGTCTAGAAGTGTTCTCTTGTAGCCATGTCCTACCATAAAGAAGTCAAAACTTCTTATACCGCTGTCTCGGAGCCTTTTTCAATCCATAAAGGTTTTTCTTCAATCTGCAAACCATATGTTCTTTCTCTTTTCACTTCAAAACCCTCTGGTTGTGCCATGTAAATTTCTTCATGCAAATCCCCATGAAGAAATGCAGTTTTAACATCTAACTGCTCAATCTCAAAATATAGGCTAGCTGTAAGACTTAACACCACTCTAATGGATGTCATCTTCATCACGGGTGAGAATATCTCATCAAAATCTATCCCCTTCTTTTGCGCAAATCCTTTACCACTAACCAAACTTTGTGCTTCACATTCTTTCCATCACCATCCTATTTTAATTTGTACACGCATTTGTTCTTCAAAGGTTTTTTACCTTTTAAAATCTCAACTAAATCATAAGTACCATTCTTATGCAAGAAACTCATCTCTTCTTGCATAGCTTTCATCCAGCTATATTTATTTTTATGATCTAGTACTTTTTGAAAATTTTCTAGTTCACCTTCTTCTATAATGAAAACATACTCATCATTGGGATACCTCTTTGAAGGTTGACGCTCTCTGGTAGACCTTCTTAATTGAGGCTCTACTATTTCTTGCTAAAGGGGTTGCTCTTCATGCACAGTCTCATATGTTTCTACATGATCATCATTAACAACTTTATTTTCAAGCATATGGTCACCAACTATATCATCTGGCATCTCTCCCCCATTTTCAACATGCGACAAAAAAGGAGGAAGTGTTCTAAGATCTGCTACCTCATTATTTATCTGTTTGGGCTTTTCGATTTTCTCAAAATCTACAATGGTATGATCTTCATAAAATACCACATCTCTGCTTCTAATAATTTTCTTATTTTCAGGATCCCATAATCTATAGCCAAACTGCTCATCTCCATAACCAATGAAAATATATGGAGAGTCTTCTCATCAAGCTTTAATTTCTTCTCGTTCGGTACATGAACAAATGTTTTACAGCCAAATACCTTCAGATGAGAGTATGAACTATCTTTCCATCTCCACACTCTTTCTAGGATGTCACCATCTAAAGGAAATGAAGGAGACCTGTTGATGAGATAACAAGTTGTACTAGCAACTTCAGACCAGAACTCTTTTGGCAATTTAGCCATGCGAAACATGCATCTCACATTTTCTACAATAGTCAAGTTCATTCTTTTTGCTACCTCATTATGCTGTGGAGTGTCAGGAACTGTTTTTTCATGTAGTATACCAAGCTTACTACAATAAGCTTTAAATTCTTTTGATATGTACTCGCCACCATTATCACTGCGGATACACTTCAAAACTCTACCTGATTCTCTTTCAACCTTGGCATGAAACTGTTGGAATAGCTGAAAAACCTGGTCCTTAGATTTGAGAAAATATATCCACACCTTTCTTGATGCATCATCAATAAATGTCAAAAAATATCTACTACCAACAAGATAATCTACTTCAATGGGACCACAAACATCAGTGTAAACCAAATCTAACAAGCCATATTTTGTTTTTGATGATCTACGAAATGCAACTTTATGATGTTTACCAAATAAACAATAATCACAGGGGTTAATAGGAGTATCTTTCAAGGAGGGAATTAATTTCTTCTTTTCTAAGAGTTGCATACATTTCTCACTCATGTGTGCAAATCGCCTATGCCACAAGTTTGTAGAAGAACTATATTCAGCTGCATTCAAAATCAGTCTTACACAATTTTACCTGAGTCTTGTATAGTGTGCAACACGCCTTACCCGATGCCACAACAAGTGAACATTTGGTAAACTTCCATGCACCATTACTAAAATAATTAATATACATTTGTTTATCCAAAACAAGTCCAGAAATCAGGTTCAAACGAAGATCAGAAACATGACGTACATCTTTCAAAGTCAACGTGCACCCTGTATTAGTCTGGACACACACATCATCTATTCCCACTATTTTAGAGTTGCTAGTGTTTTCCATCTTCACACTGCCAAAATCTTCTGCTCTATAAGTAGTGAAATAATCTTTCCTTGGGTTTGCATGATAAGATGCACCAGTGTCAATAATCCATTCACTTCCTTCATTTGCAACATGCAAATATTCACCTTCGCCATACAAAAGAGCTACAGGTTCATCAATAACAGCAGTTGTAGCTTCTTTACTATCACTATTCTTCACTTTTTTCTCTTTCAAATATCTTTTGTAACTATAACATTGTTTTCTGAAATGACCTGATTTACCACAATAATGACACTTAAAACTTCTATTTCTTGACTTTGATATCCCTCTTGACTTATCACGGTTCTTATCATAACCATGATATTTCTTATATTTTCTCTCTCCCTGTTTTCAATCACAAGTGCTTGGGAATGATCAATATCGGCAGATTTCCTTCTAGTCTTTTCATTAAATAAACTACCGGTAACCAACTCCATGCTAAGCTGTCAATTCGGTGTCGAATTACTAACCGACACCACTAATGTTTTCCAACTATCTGGTAATGAGCTAAGAAGTAATAGTGCTTGCATTTCATTATCTAACACTATCTTCATGTTGGACAACTGATTCACCACACTTTGCACCTCATTTAAGTGTTCAACGATAACACTACCTTCTTTAAATTTCAAGTTCACTAACTTCCTGATCAAGAAGGCCTTGTTTGCAGCGATTTTCCTTTCATATAAATTTTGGAGTTTGACCCAAAGAGCATATGCAGACGTCTTAGCTGACACATGATGAAATACCGAATCATTTAACCATTGTCTGATGTGACCAATAGTCTTTCTGTTTAATTTCTTTCACTCTTCTTTTGACATATCCTTGAGTTTAGTTGTATCTCCCTCAATTGGAGAGTACAAATTCTTAAAGTATAATATGTCTTCCATCTTGACTTTTCAAATAACATAGTTTGAACCATTAAGGCTAATCATCCTTGTATTGTTGTTATTCTCCATGTCAACTCTCTTAATTGACAATCTCCCAACAATTGCTCTGATACCACTTTGTTGGACAAATACCAATAAAACAATACAAAGAAAATAATCTGTAGCAATAATAAACGAGACACCAAGATTTACGTGGAAAACTCTTCAATGTGAAGGGAAAAACCACGGGACAAATCTGAGAGAATCCACTAATCAAATAAAAAGAAGTACAATAATTTCTCAAGCATTTTGCCCAAAGTTTGAGTAATATAAGGAGTAAATAACACAGGTTACTTCACAGCAAATTAACCCAAAAGCTTCTTTAACTTCTTCTACCAAATCAATCGACAAAACTAAGTCAATATCGCAGCCACGCGTCACACTTTGTCGCACAAAATTGCGCCCAAAGAATCAGACACAAAGTCACTGTCCACTCACACACAGCCGCACCAAACACGAAAGAGAATATTATGTTCTCTGTTGCTTATTCACGCAGCAAATTATCTGAAAACACTATGAATAAAACTTTGTTTTATGCACCTATTTACACTTGTTTGTAGCCGCCCAACACCACCTCAAATAGAAATTTGTTTCTATTTAATTAACTAGCTGTCAACTCATTCCTTATTCATAGTTTTTGTTTCTTATTGAAAATATTTTTCCTTATTCAAATAAATTTGAAATTATGTTTGATTAATTACCAAAATTCAATCCACCCTAATGGGCTGGACCTCAACAAAATGAAAGTCTAGATTTAACATGATGATAATGTTTTACATTATTGCTTAGAGGATATAAGAATTCGAAAAGGTCGACTTATATATGAATGCATGATTGTGGTTTGCTTTAGGTTTACTCTTGGAGACATGCATTCCCTTTTTCACACATTTTTTTTTTCTTCCCTTTTTCATACATTTGCTTTGGTCCTTTGCCTTACAAAGTGGCCATAGTATCCCTAGTATCGCGTTATAATTAATATAGAGAGACCTCAAAGTAGTAATGTAATTAGATCATCTTCTTCTCCAATTTCCATTTGCAATTCAATCCTCTATTTCTGGCCTAAACAAGAACACCCTACTTGTTCACAAAATCTAAGTGCTAGGTATCCAAGTATCAAGAGATCTCTCACTTAGTTTTAGGTTTAACTTCACAATTTCGGTAACATTATACGGTTTTTTTTTTTTTGGTTTCTTTCATTTGAATATTTGATCAAATCAAAGTTCATGTTCAATGATAATTAGATCAATTAGCTTTGTTGGAGTTGAACCTCGGTCAAATATTATGTGCTAATGAGTGGCACAATCTAGTTTTGAAGGGTTTCAATGATTGATTTGAATTTGAAACTACCTAAAATCTTAGCTATTGTCTATATTGGAGATTTTATCATTCTTTCAAGATCACACTATATTACCCTGGTTGCAAAAATCTGATTTTCTAGTGAAGTTATAACTATGGTTCACCTAGTGAAGTTGGTTAGAAAATGAAAAATTGTTTGCCTAATCAATAACTCCCCACTTGTTCACAAAATCGAAGTACTAGTTATCCAACTGATAATAGATCTTTCACTTGCTTAGGTTTGGGTTTTGACTTCACCATTTTGATTAATGTCAATGCATCTTTCTTTATTTTCATTTGAATTGATCAAATCAAAGTTTATGTTCAATGGCTAGATTGACCAAGTGCCATAATCTAGCTTTGATTCTGTGAAGGGTTTCAATAGTGTGTTTTTTTTTTTTGTTAAAAATGAAGGGTTTCAATGTGGTGCGTAGGGTCCCTCACGTTCTCATGTGGTGCGTGTGGAAAGAAAGAAATAAAATGGTATTTGAAGGACTCAACATATCAGAGCACTCTATCTTTATCGAGATTAGAGAATTGCTGTGGAGTATGAATACGGCATGTAATTTGTTTAGGGAGTTGGGTTTTGACACTTTCATAGGGTCTTGGCATTCCTTGATATAAGAATGTTTCTCTTTGTAATTTGTTTCCCTTTCTTTCATTAATAAACCTCTTCGTGTTTGAACCAAAAAAAAAAAAAAAAGGTTTCAATAGTTGATTATGAAACTAGATCTCTGTTGGTTTTCTTTCACAAAACTGCATATTCTAATTATGAATTAGCATGTGGTGCAAATCTCCTGTGGGGGTGTTGACCTGGTTTGCCTGAAATACAAAGTTGACTAGGAAATAAAAGTTGATTCCATGAGGCACATCATAGGAAAGAAGAATTCTAATTGGTGAGGAAACGGACGAGAAATTCCTCACCCGTTTCCTCGCCAGTTAGACAAACAAGGAAAACTAAAGTTTTCAATTGCTGACTTGTATTTGATGTAATACAAAAGGCGCTAAAGCCTGGAATGAAGTAATGGGCACTGGACTTAAACGAGATGGGCTGAGCACTGCCCATTGTATACTTCGTGGGCCTAAACAAAACATGGGTTCAGCTTGGCCGCGTACTGATCAAAGGCAAATAAGTCCCAATTTATCCAATATACGTGTAAGGCTTCCTTATCATTCTCCTCTTCGTGGCCAAAGCATATCTTTGTTGGTTCACTGAACTATGCCATGGCCGATCCTTTCCTAGAACATTTTATAGAGACTTGACGACGATGCAAGTGTGAAAAACACTGGCCTCTCATGGATTGGACATATTGATCTGCAAAAGAAAAATGGGCACGTTTACGTGCTGAAATGAACTTACAGTTCTTTTAACGCTGTAAAGTGAGCTTAATATATATAATCTTACTGTTGTTTTGTGCCTAAGAAACTTAGCTATGACCGATAGAGGCCGCACCGCCCATAGCCTACATCAGTCACCAAGAGATCACAAATTTGGATCTTGGGACGGAGTTGGCTTGAATAGTCCTACATCAAGTGAGGATGAGTCGTCACTAAAGTTTATAAGGAGATGATAGGCAATTAAAACCCTACACCCGTGACCCGGATGGTAGGCGATTAAGATGGGGACAATATCGACCTAGGTGCGCGCACTACGAGCCGATGGTTTGTCGCAGTTCCCATTTCAAACAATGTGGGAGATCTGGAACTTCAACAACAATGTTGAACAACTCCTTGTTCAAATTTAAGTAAATGTTTTTTAGGAACAAACTCAACAACCTTAAGGACAAATGTCATTAAGGAGATTCACGAGAGAAAAGAGAAATAAGGAGTGTAAGTCTATGCAAGACAATCAAGTTTGGGATCTTGCCCCATTACCTAAAAATACAAAGCCCATTAGTTGTAAATGGATATTTAAAATCAAGAGGGATTCAAAAAGTAATGTGGAGAGATATAAGGCTCCTCTTGTAGTTAAAGGCTTCACTCAAATAGAAGACATCGACTATAAAGAGATTTTCTCTCCGGTTTCAAAGAAAGTCTCATTTAGGACAATGATGACACTTGTTGCGCACTTTGACATTGAGCTACATCAGATGGATGTTAAGACAACATTTCTCAATGGCGACATTGATGAAACAATTTATATGGTGCAACAAAAAAACTTTGTGTCTGGAGGCCCGAAGAATATGGTTTGCAAACTAAAGAAATCCATTTATGGGCTCAAGTAAGCTTCCCGTCAATGGTACCACAAATTTCATCGAGACAAATGCAGTTGATAATTGTGTGTATCATAAGTTCAGTGGGAGTAAGCATATCTTCTTGGTTTTGTATGTTGATGACATACTGCTTGCCACTAATAGCAAAGACATGTTGCACGAAACTAAGAGATTTCGATCAAAGAAATTTGATATGAAAGATCTTGGTGAAGCTTATTTTGTTTTAGGGATTCAGATACACCGAGATCGCTTTCGGGGTATTATTGGATTATCGCAAAAGAGCTATATAGAAAATGTGCTTAAAAGATTTGGCATGCAAAATTGTAAACCAGGAGACACCCTGTAGCTAAAGAAAAAAAAAATTCAGTCTTAAACAATGCCCTAGGAATAAACTTGAAGTTAAAGAAATGCAAGAGATTCTCTATGCATCAGCTGTTAGGAGTCTAATGTACGCTCTGGTTTGCACATGTCCAGATATAACATTCATTGTTGGAATGCTAGGCAGATATTTAGACAACCTTGGGATGGATCACTGGAAAGCAGCCAAATGGGTTATGAGATATTTACAGAGAACTAAGGATTACATGCTCACATATAAGAAATCAGATCAGTTGGAGATCATAGGGTATTCTAATTCTGATTTTGCTGGATGCCAAGATAGTAGGGAATCCACATCAGGCTACATTTATCTGTTAGCTGGACGAACTATTTCTTGGAGGAGTTCCAAACAGACGCTCATAGCTTTTTCCACTATGGAAACAAAATATGTAGCATGTTTTGAGGCATCCAATCATGGATTATGGCTACGAAATTTTGACATCGGGCTCCGCATTCTGAGGAGTATTGAAAGACCATTAAAGTTATATTGTGACAATAACTCAACAGTTCTATATGCCAACAACATCAGGAGCTCATTTAGGTCAGAACACATTGACATAAAGTTTCTAGTTGTAAAAAAGAGAGTACAAAATAAACAGATTTTCATAGAGCACATTGGGACAAACTCCATGATTGCGGATCCGCTTACTAAGGGATTACCACCCAAGGTTTTTCATGAGCACACTGCTCATATGAGTGTTATATCATTTAAGGATATTTTGGTTTAGTGGGAGTTTGTATATTTGATTGCTATATATTGGATTTTGGACACATTTTGTGTATTTGGGTATTTTCTGCAGAAATAAAGTATTAAGTTTATTCACACTCTTGTTTATTGTGTTAAAGTTCGATTTCAATAAAGTTTAAAGTAGGATCAGTTGGAAATAGGCATGTTTAGATCACGTTACATGTAATTTCCATACTACGCATCCATGATTGATCTATGTCGTTTGATTGTATGGGTATACGTGACTATGATGGATTTAGTTGTGCTAAATGTGACGAAAGTTCCTTTAGTCCTATATCTGTATAGTCAATGGACGAGAATGTTTGGAAATACCTTCATATGTGATAGCAAATTTTGAGCTAATTAGGTTATACACATTTTTTAAGGTAACATATGTGGCTCAAGTGAGAGGTTGTTGGAAAAATCTAACATGTGTGGGCACGCATATGTATTTAATGTGTATTGATATCTTAAAGTATAGCCCAATGAATTGTGATCTAATATGGTTAATTGGGCTAGGGTATTAAAATATCATGGGCATAATGTGTAGATACACTTAAGCAATTTCTAATTTGACAAGGGAATAAATTAGAAATTAGTAAGAATAACTGATAGCCCAACATGTTATACATATCCATCAAGTGATGGATTGATGGATATGTAGAAATTGTTGGGATGAATTTAACTTGAATAGTCCCACATAAAGTGAGGACGAGTCGTCATAAAGATCATCTGGCGGTCTGCGCACACATAATAGTAAGGAGATGATTCACTTCCTAATAGTAACGAGGCCTTTTAAGATAAAAAAATCCCCCACACTCATGACCCAGATAGTAGGCCCAAGACAGCGGGTGTTTAAGTTGGGGACAATATCGTTGCTATGTATAGTGGACCTAGGTGCGCGCATGCGGTCGGCTCGCCAACAATTGGTATCAGAGTCGATGGTTCAGCGGATGTCTTTCTAGCATGATTCTTGGTATAACAACCAACATTTGAAGGATCTGTTTCCAATATTGTTTATCATTAACAACAAAAAATATGAGAGAGTTAGCAATTTTTGGTTTAATGACGATTCTTGGGATTTTTCCCTCCGAATACCCCTAAATACTAGAGAACTAGAGAAGGTCGCCAAATTAATGCATTTGTTGGATAGTCAGATGCTCTCGGAGGGCTTTGATAATTTCGTGTGGAAGGTTAAAGGTGTGGGCTTCTCGGTGAAAGAATTTTTTGATATATTGGTTGTCTCTCATTATGAAACTCATTACAACCCCTTCACTTCCTCTCACAAGAATCTGGTTTGGGTGAAAAATCTTTTTCCTCGGATAAATTTATTTAGTTGGTTAGTGTTGCATGAGAGAATCTTGACTAAATATAAGTTAAGGAAAAGAGAAATCCACACAGGAAGTCTTTGTGTGCTTTGTAATGAGATTGACGAGACGTTAGATCATTTGATGTTTTATTGCAGATTCTCTAAATTCATTTGGTGCAGTTTCTTGTCAGAATTTGGTTTGTGTTTGATGTTTCAATGTTCCATTTTGGATTGGCTAAAGTTGTGGTCTCAAACTAATCCTTTCCAGCAGACGGAGTGGTTATGGCGTAGGGTTCATCACGTTCTCATATGGTGTGTGAAAATAAAGAAATATGAGAGTTTAGGGCTTAACAGATTAGAACATTATATTTTTATTGAGATTAGAGAATTGTTGTGGATGATCGGTTCGACTTGTAATTTGTTAAGGGACTTGATTTTTGACACCTTTATGGTGTCTTGGCATTCCTTGATGTAGGATTGTTTCCCTTTGTTCTTTATTTTTTTTTCTTATCTTTAATAAACATATTCGTGTTTGGCCAAAAAAATATAATAATATATATCAATAGTTGAAAAAATGTTTTTGAATTCTTAAAATAATTTATTTATCATCCTAAATAAACATTATAGTGAGTAAACTTAAGTGGGTGCTTCCAGCCAATGAGCATAAGGCTTTCTAGGTTTTGTAGTGTTTTAATTTGTATTTTTGTATTTTGTTTTAAGTCGAATCAACACAAGCACAAGCACAAACACCACTGTTCCATATTGATGCTTGCAATCCTGACTGGGAAGAGGTATAAGTTTCTGATAATTTAGTTTTCTCCAATCTATCATTAAAGCATATAGACAATAATTTTAATTATAGAAAATAATTTTAGTAAAATGCATTCAAGACTTATCTTTATAAGAATCATTTTTACAAAATCATAGGTAAAGATGCGTGTTTATAACTCCAAGATATACACTTGATTTATATCAAAAAATCATTCCATAAGACTGAATCATTATCCATAAATTATGTATGAATTTTAGTTTCACATCTTATTAGAAAATATCTAATAATTTTTTTCTCATATAAATTGCATGCACTTAATTTGATTAGTTAGTTGATATATCTAAACAACTCATTTTGATTTACGTACAAATAAAATAAATGCGAGAAGGCAGGGAAGTAAAACTTACATACAAAAAGGAGCATTTACAATTTTTTTAGTGGATGGATATGATTTATTCATGTTAGGATGAACTTGAGATTCATATAGGCTTAATGTTGAGTTTTATTGCATATATATACACACATTGCCAATGGGTACCAACTCAGCAGTAGGTCGATGGCGGATGAAATCACAAGTCCATAATTCAAACCTTGCCAATGGCATCTGAGATTGAAGGGATTAAAAACTCTTAGCTAAGAAACCCTTTTGACAGAGCACCCAACATCAGATAGGAGAAGAAACTAACAAGTATTTCACTATACCAAATTGGCATTTTTGTAACAACCCTCAAAACAGTATCACTTTTGAAGTGTAACAATTCACCTAACAAATTTACACATTTATACAAAACAAAATGATACAATAATTGTATCACCATGAAGAGTATGGTTATAAAAGTGATATTATTCATGATGATCCAACTTATTGTATCATTTTTTTGTGTTACTGTTTTTTATTTTTTTGACTAAATTTAGTTTTGACTTGAAATTGTTTGGTGGATTGTTACATCTAAAAAATAATACTGTTTTGAGAGTTGTTACAAAAGTGTCAATTTGGTATAGTGTTTCATTACAAGTCCCCTAACCCCCTTGTAAGAAAACCAAAAACTCGTTACCAGACAAGAAGAAAGTCGCCAATTGATTTATGCAACATGAGAGTCAAAATATCCCCAAACCCATACAAAACTTCTCACCAGAGAGCACTACATATGGGCCTAAGATGTTTCATTAGTGTTTCTCAATATTAAGACATCATGACAAGATCTTACTATAACCTTTCTTTCTACCATAATCACTAATGACTTATTAGCCAATGCAAATGCCAACTACAATTAAGGATGACTTGCAAAAAAATTTCCTAAAAGGCTAAAACCCAGCTACCTTCCTTTTGAAGAAAACAAAAAAATTTAGACAAGGAACCCTAAATTAAGGCAATGTTTTAGAGTACAAAAAAGACATGATTTACTTCAGCTTTTTAGGGTTGTGGAGAAAAATTTTAGACATTAGTACATTACACCTCAATATCATCCCCATTCAAAATGATTTCAACATTGTCTAGGAAATGGAAAGCTCTGGTTTAGCTTCAACACTACAAGTATGTAATCATCATCACATTTGTGCATGGATGATGAAGATATGTCGACCGTGTATAAAATATTAATCAAAATACTATTTACATAAAGTTATCTCGTCTCTTGTGATTTTAATTGTGGAATAATTGAAACTCCACTCTTAACGGAAGAAAATTCGAGAATGAAAGACTAATGAGTATGGTGTTTCTCCACTTTGAACTCTTGCCCTCTAAGAAGTGGGAAGGTTTCCTTTTCTTTTTAGTCTGGATTGTTTGCACCCGAGATAGGTGAAAAATAGGGTTATTATGAGTTTGGGGTTTATAGTTTGTATTAGTTTTGAGTTTTGAGTTTTGAGTTTCAAATTTCTTCAGTTTTGAGTTAGGGTTAGACCACATTAACTGTCAACTTTCCATTACAAATATAGAGTCTAAACGCAAAACTGTATAAATTGTGGGATCTAAAGTGTAAATTTATTTACACCAAAATCAATATTATTTCAAAAAATTAAAAGTTTCTTCAATTATTGGGCAGTGATTTAATGTTCAATGTGGTATTGGAACTCATGTTCAAAGTCAGACAAATTGACCCAAACTTAAAGTTGGTATAAATTATGGGACCCAAATATAAATTAACCTTGAAAAGTGACCTCTCCCAATATTGTTGCCGGAAATTTTGGGATGCATGTTATAGAGAATCAATTAATTGATAAGACTTTTAGTAGATGATATCATAGGTCTGAAACTTGAACTCTATCAGAAATTCTCGGGAGCCTGGGTAGTCGGCCTGGTTTTCACTTTTCACGCTTAACGGGTGAAATTACCCTTTTATCCCTCTTTTGTTGTGATTATATTTAAATAGTGTTTAAAGAGACAGGAGCAAAAGTGTAAAAATGTCGGTCAGACGTGAAATCCAGGCCGACTACCCAGGCTCCCTAGAATGACTCGAACTCTATTCACGACCAATATTATGGTTCTGGATCTATAAAGCCCTATCATTATGTAGTTCATCTACTTTATAACTGCACATGAGTTGTGGTTATGCTAGAGTTGTGTGTCCAAATTTCGGAATTCTTAAAACATCCTCGTCCATTATTTCAAAAACTCGAAAAAGCCATCCTTGTGAGTTAGAGATTAAGCTGTCAAATAAATTTATGCCCTTATTTTAAGTTTAAATTACTTAAAAACCGACTCTTTTCAACTTCTTTTTTTTTTTTTTTTTTTTTTAAATCTCACTAGATGGCATAGATGTAAATTTTGATTTTGATGGTGTAAAATAACGAGTCCTCAGTAATTTGAAAAAGTTCCTCTACTAACTAAGCAAGACTAAGCTTAAAGTTGGCCTAAGTCGCTTTTCATCTCCCTTTAACATTTTAGTCCAAAATTTGTTACGATAATATAATTTATAAGAATTTTTGTCATTTTAGAATTTTTTTGAACTCCATGATGATAATAAAAATGTGTTAATCTTATACGATTTTAAAAGTGAAGATACTATGCGGCAATCTTAAAATTATATTATTATTTATAACATTTAAAAGTACTAAATATCCGTGCACATAGATCACATCAACACCCTAAACACTATGGTTGAATTCACTTACAACCTGCTACCATGTGTCACAACTATTTTCTTGCTTAGCCAAGTGAGGTTGGCAAGTGGGCAAGGCTGACTAGCTTTCTTTGATAACTTAGGGCAAAGTTTGCTAATGCCGCACGGAAAGTACCTTGTGAAAAGAAAGCCCGTGACACATGATAAAGGTCAATCACAAGTCTTCATAGATGCCTAGTGGGAGAATAAATGGGGGTGGTATGGGGTGTCATGTGGAAATCACATGAACACATATTGGGGTGCACATGCTATATTTAGCTAGGGAACATAGAACCACCTGCAATTGCACTCTGTATATCATCTCTCTATCTATTCTATCTATCCATAAAACCTTTTGGTACTATAGTTACACCTCTCTCCTTGTTTATGCCTCTTTGAAAAGGCAACCTGGTATCACCTCCTCTGTCTCTGCTCACTCTCATGGAGACCAAAAAGGCCCACTTTGTCTTAAAGTCCCCAACATCATCCATGAAAATTCCACCTATATAGCTCTTTCATCTTTTTCACCTACAACAACCACTTTAGAACGATGAGCTAGCTAGCTATTAAGATCATTGTTTGGTTTTTGACCTTTGGGGGCCCTCCCTTGACTTTGCATGGCTTTCATACAGAGACATATAATAGGGGAATTCTATGAGGATGCACGAAAGAGTGGAAAAACAAGGGAACACTCTTGTTTGGAAGGACGATAGGGTGGCAGAGAGAACCCCCCTGTGACTTCTAGTCTCATCTATTATAGCTACACTGGTTGTACAAAAACTTATGCAATCAAACATAAACATAAAGGGTTAATACCAATGGGAATATGGGATATCAACTAGTTGATAGAGTTGCAAAAGTGGTAGGGAAATTAGATTTTTGCAATTATGTTTTGCAATTAGGATGATGTGACGTGATTTTGAAAGAATGATGAAATCTTCAAAAAATTTATATATATTTCAATTCTCGAGGTTGTAAAAACTTCTCTGATGACATCATTCTGATTGCAAATATAATTGCAAAATCTGATTCCCTAGCCTTACTCTAAAATTGTGGCCAATAGAACCACAAGCCCACCAAGGTTTGTACCCAAATGCCCAATTTTTACGCCTTTGATAGGATTTAAGCTTGAACTTGTAGTATCATCTGCTACAAGTCCTACCAGCTGCAGTAACATTATTGATTTTATGTTTTTGTTAATTAATTAATTGATTTGTTTGGCAAAATCTTAGACAACAGGTCTTTATCATGCTAACTACATAAATATTGTTATTATGTACTAGATTATCTTATTGTGTCCTTAATGTAAGATACATATTAATATAATATATACTAATTGAAAAATTGTTTATAATCCATGTCAATTCAGTCGCATTATTATAAATAATACAAACACATAAATTATGCTCAAATACATGATTGAGTAACAATTAAAAATTTACATATTTTGCACGTCATCTGTTTCAAATAACCAATCCATTCCACACATATATACACTTCGAAATGGAAATGTATTTTGGATAAAAATTAGTTTGTTTTATCCCTAGTTATGATGTGCCTCGGATGATCCATGGGAGCTAGATAACATTGTTTTATCTCATTAAACCATTTATTTGATTGGGAATGACATTGTATTATGAAAATTAACTTGTTCTAGCTCTTCATTAGTTTGTTTTATCCCTAGTTATGATGCGCTTTCGATGTAAGATGCTTAATTTTGAGCTAATTTATAAATATAAAAAAAAATCTTTAACAAGAGATGAGGGGCAGAATGTGTTGGGACAAATACCAATAAAACAATACCAACAAAACAATTTAAAGCAATAATAAACGCGACTCCAAGATTTACGTGGAAAACCCTTCAATTTGAAGGAAAAATCAAGGGACAAATCCAAGAGAATCCACTAATCAAATAAGAAGAAATACAATAACTTCTCAAGCTTTTTGCCCAAAGCTTGAGTAATACAATGAGTAAATAACATGGGTTACTTCACAACAAATTAACCCAAAAACTTCTTCTACCAAATCAATCGACAAAACTAAGTCGATATCGCAACCATGCGTCGCACTTTGTCGCACAAAATCGCACCCAAAGAATCAGACACAAAGTCACCGCCCACACGCACACAGCCGCACCAAACACCAAAGAGAATACTATGTTCTCTGTTGCTTATTCACGCAGCTGCTTTTCTGAAAACACTATGAATAAAATCTATTTTATGCACATATTTATACTTGTTGGCAGCCACCCAACACCGCCTCAAATAAAATTTTGTTTATATTTAATTAACCAGCTGCCAACTCATTCCTTATTCAATTTGTTTTTGTTTCTTATTAAAAAAAATTTCCTTATTCAACCAAATTTGAAATTATGTTTGATTAATTACCAAAGTTGGATCCACTCTAATGGGCTGGTGATTACGCCCAAACAGTACACGCAGTCAATTGCAGTAAAGATTTGGGTGTCGATCCCACGAGAAAAAACGATCTACAATACAAGGTCAAGGAAGAAAAAAACTACGCGAAACTAAATGTAAGAAATTCTAGCAATTTTAAAATATGAAATTGAATTTAGTTTAATAAAAATCAAGTTTAGAAAAGTCACAAGGTTCAAAGAATCCCTCCTAGATTTCACACGCCAACTACTATCGATTCGCTATGATGACTCGATTACGTGTTTCATATCCCAAACAACATAATCGGAAAAATAGTCTTTAATGCATTAATATATCCTAATGTAAATGAATTTTAGATTTCACTTTTTTCAGAAAGCACAAAGGTTGCCATATGTGATATCCTAAATTTACGATATATCCGGAGACAATAACATAATAAAATACGATCACATATAACTAACCTACCGGAATCAATTCATTCTTAAAATTTTCACATATAAGAAAAGTGTGACTAAACTTATATGGAGAAGAAAAAGACAACCATCGAAATATATGAAGAAATTGATGAAATATTTGTCACTAAAATAACATAAATTCCTATATTAAATGAAAGTGAGAATCATAAACATCATTATTCATCGTGAAAGCATAAAACGAATCAAATACTAATTAAGTGCGTTACATCTAGAAGTTCGTCTCTTCACCTTGCGTGAAATTTAGTGACACGTGACGAATGTGATTACAAACAACTGCGGTGTGAAGCTTCATCGGCATGAAAGCGCGTGATGGATCAACGATGCACACCCTGTTGGACGACGTCTTCACTGCTGCTCTGGACAACATTGCTGAGTCGTGGCCGCTGCTAAGCAACGTCTTCTGCTATTGCATGCGCTATCTGCTGTTGCATACCTCTTGCTCCTCTATCCTCTTGCTTCCGTCCACCTATCAATAAGCTCCCAAAAACTCTCTTTGTGGTTGTGTTTATGGTGAAGAGAAACACTCCTATTGGGCCCAATTGACAATCCCCAAAAACAATTCCTTGTTTTTCCTTAAAATAATCCTATGTTGGTGGATCTCCTAAGCCACATCCAATTGGAAACAAAAACAAAAACAAAAGGAAACAAAAGGGGTGGCCCATTTTGTTTGGATTCTGTTTTAATAAAACGAAAAATAGATTTGGTTATGTTTATCCATATCACTTTTTTGTACCATAAAAATTTAAAACTAATTTTTTTTTCCTTTGGTTTTCTTAATCTTTGGCTCGAGTGTCTCCCGTTCCACTTCGTCAATTTGTCTATAAGTTTTCAAATCTGCCACGCTAACGCACTTTTGTCATTTAAACTCCAAATCTTACAAAAATAAAATAATTAAACTAAAATACACTATTCGAAACACTAACAAATATAAATTATGAGGTATATCATGTAATAATTATGTGAACATCAGTTGGACCTCAACAAATCTCCCTCTCCAGATCATTAGGGAAGAGTCACTCCCTAATCATATTATGCCATTCCACTTTTGGAACTATTTTTGTCATCATGTCGGAAGGATTTTCACTAGTATGAATCTTTGCAACTTGAAAACAATTTTTCTCAAGAACACCACGTATCCAGTGGTAACGTGTATCAATATGCTTGATAAGTCCATGATATGTGGCATTTTTACTCAACTCAATAGCACTCTGACTATCACAATGCACCACATACTTATTAGGATTCACACCTAGCTCCTTGAGCAATTTTTCAACAATAACATTTTCTCTACTGCTTCATTAATTACAATATACTCGACTTTAGTAGTTGACAAAACAACACACTTTTGCAATCTAGACTACCAAGCTACAACTCCCCTTGCAAAAGTGAAAACATAACCTGAAGTCGATATCTTATTGTCTAAATCACCTGCAAAGTCTGCATCTGTGTACTCTTCTAACACAGCTCATGAATTACCAAACCTTAAACAAAGCTTTGAAATACCTTTCAAATATCTCATAATCCATTTAACTGCAGCCCAAATTGCCCAATGTTCTTTTCCTGGATTTTCTGAATACCCATTCACAACATCGACTGCTTGAGCAATATCTGGTCTTGTACAAATCATAGCATACATCAAACACCCTACAACAGAGGAGTATGGAATACTTGACATGTTTTTTTTCTTCATCAGTACGAGGAGATAACTTGGCACTTAACTTGAAGTGATTAGTAAGTGGAGAGTACTCATAAGCTTAACATCATTTATGTTGAACCTTTCAAGTACTTTTTCAACATACTTTTCTTGTGACAACCCCAACTTCTTAATTTTTTCTGTCACGTGTAATCTTCATCCATAGGATGTGTTGAGCTGGCCCCAAGTCTTTTATATCAAAAGAGCTAAACAAATATTTTTTCAACCTGCTAATCATATCAACATATTTTCCAACAATTAACGTATTATCAACATAAATCAAGAGAACAATGAAGCTATCAGGCAAAAAAATATCTGACATAAACACAATGGTTTAGAAGTGTTCTCTTGTAGCCATGTCCTACCATAAAGAAGTCAAAACTTCTTATACCGCTATCTCGGAGCCTTTTTCAATCCATAAAGGTTTTTCTTCAATCTGCAAACCATATGTTCTTTTTCTTTTCATTTCAAAACCCTCTGGTTGTGCCATGTAAATTTCTTCATGCAAATCCCCATGAAGAAATGCAGTTTTAACACCACTCTAATGGATGTCATCTTCACCACGGGTGAGAATATCTCATCAAAATCAATCCCTTTCTTTTGCGCAAATCCTTTTGCCACTAACCAAACTTTGTGCTTCACATTCTTTCCATCACCATCCTATTTTAATTTGTACACCCATTTGTTCTTCAAAGATTTTCTACCTTTTAAAATCTCAACTAAATCATAAGTACCATTCTTATGCAAGGAACTCATCTCTTCTTGCATAGTTTTCATCCAGCTATATTTATCTTTATGATCTAGTACTTTTTGAAAATTTTCTAGTTCACCTTCTTCTATAATGAAAACATACTCATCATTGGGATACCTCTTTGAAGGTTGGCGCTCTCTGGTAGACCTTCTTAATTGAGGCTCTACTATTTCTTGCTAAAGGGGTTGCTCTTCATGCGCAGTCTCATCTGTTTCTACATGATCATCATTAACAACTTTATTTTCAAGCATATGGTCACCAACTATATCATCTGACATCTCTCCTCCATTTTCAACATGCGACAAAGAAGGAGGAAGTGTTCTAAGTTCTGCTACCTCATTATTTATCTGTTTGGGCTTTTCAATTTTCTAAAAATCTGCAATGGTATGATCTTCATAAAATACCACATCTCTGCTTCTAATAATTTTCTTATTTTCAGGATCCCATAATCTGCAGCCAAACTGCTCATTTCCATAACCAATGAAAATATATGGAGATGTCTTCTCATCAAGCTTTAATTTCTTTTCCTTCGGTACATGAACAAATGTTTTACAGCCAAATACCTTTAGATGAGAGTATGAACTATCTTTCCATCTCCACACTCTTTCTGGAATGTCACCATCTAAAGGAAATGAAGGAGACCTGTTGATGAGATAACAAGTTGTACTAGCAAGTTCAGACCAGAACTCTTTTGGCAATTTAGCCATACGAAGCATGCATCTCACATTTTCTACAATAGTCAGGTTCATTCTTTTTGCTACCTCATTATGCTGTGGAGTGTCAGGAACTGTCTTTTCATGTAGTATACCAAACTTACTACAATAAGCTTTAAATTCTTTTGATGTGTACTCGTCACCATTATCACCGCGGATACACTTCAAAACTCTACCTGATTCTCTTTCAACCTTGGCATGAAACTGCTGGAATAGCTGAAAAACCTGGTCCTTAGATTTGAGAAAATATATCCACACCTTTCTTGATGCATCATCAATAAATGTCAAAAAATATCTACTACCAACAAGAGAATCTACTTCAATGGGACCACAAACATCAGTGTAAACCAAATCTAACAAGCCATATTTTCTTTTTGATGATCTACGAAATGCAACTCTATGATGTTTACCAAATAAACAATAACCACAGGGGTTAAGAGGAGTACCTTTCAAGGAGGGAATTAATTTCTTCTTTTCTAAGAGTTGCATACATTTCTCACTCATGTGTGCAAATCGCCTATGCCACAAATTTGTAGAAGAACCATATTCAGCTGCATTCAAAATCAGTCTTACACAATTTCACCTGAGTCTTGTATAGTGTGCAACACGCCTTACCCGTTGCCACAACAAGTGAACATTTGGTAAGCTTCCATGCACCATTACTAAAATAATTAATATACATTTGTTTATCCAAAACAAGTCCAGAAATCAGGTTCAGACAAAGATCAAGAACATGACGTACATCTTTCAAAGTCAACGTGCACCCTGTATTAGTCTGGACACACACATCATCTATTCCCACTATTTTAGAGTTGCTAGTGTTTTTCATCTTCACACTGCCAGAATCTTCTGCTCTATAAGTAGTGAAATAGTTTTTCCTTGGGGTTGCATGATAAGATGCACCAGTGTCAATAATCCATTCACTTCCTTCATTTGCAACATGCAAATATTCACCTTCGCCATACAAAAGAGCTACGGGTTCATCAATAACAGCAGCTGTAGCTTTTTTACTATCACTATTCTTCACTTTTTTCTCTTTCAAATATCTTTTGTAACTATAACATTGTTTTCTGAAATGGTCTGATTTACCACAATAATGACACTTAAAACTTCTATTTCTTGACTTTGATATCCCTCTTGACTTATCACGGTTCTTATCATAACCATGATATTTCTTATATTTTTCTCTCTCCCTGTTTTCAACCACAAGTGTTTGAGAATGATCAATATCGACAGATTTCCTTCTAGTTTCTTCATTAAATAAACTACCGGTAACCAACTCCATGGTAAGCTGTCCATTCGGTGTCGAATTACTAACTGACACCACTAATGTTTCCCAACTATCTGGTAATGAGCTAAGAAGTGATAGTGTTTGCATTTCATCATCTAACACTATCTTCATGTTGGACAACTGATTCACCACACTTTGCACCTCATTTAAGTGTTCAGCGATAAAACTACCTTCCTTAAATTTCAAGTTCACTAACTTCCTGATCAAGAAGGCCTTGTTTGCAGCGGTTTTTCTTTCATATAAATTCTGGAGTTTGACCCAAAGAGCATATGCAGACGTTTTAGCTAACACATGATGAAATACCAAATCATCTAACCATTGTCTGATGTGACCAATAGTCTTTCTGTTTAATTTCTTCCACTCTTCTTTTGACATATCCTTGAGTTTAGTTGTATCTCCCTCAATTGGAGAGTACAAATCCTTAAAGTATAATATGTCTTCCATCATGGCTTTCCAAATAACATAGTTTGAACCATTAAGGCTAATCATCATTGTATTGTTGTTATTTTTCATGTCAACTCTCTTAATTGACAATCTCCCAACAATTGCTCTGATACCACTTTGTTGGGACAAATACCAATAAAACAATACAAAGGAAATAATCTAAAGCAATAATAAACGAGACACCAAGATTTACGTGGAAAACTCTTCAATGTGAAGGGAAAAACCATGGGGCAAATATGAGAGAATCCACTAATCAAATAAAAAGAAGTACAATAATTTCTCAAGCATTTTGCCCAAAGTTTGAGTAATACAAGGAGTAAATAACATGAGTTACTTCACAGCAAATTAACCCAAAAACTTCTTTAACTTCTTCTACCAAATCAATCGACAAAACTAAGTCGATATCGCAGCCACGCGTCACACTTTGTCGCACAAAATTGCTCCCAAAGAATCAGACACAAAGTCACTGTCCACGCGCACACAGCCGCACCAAACACGAAAGAGAATATTATGTTCTTTGTTGCTTATTCACGCAGCAAATTCTCTGAAAACACTATGAATAAAACTTTGTTTTATGCACCTATTTACACTTGTTTGCAGCCGCCCAACACCGCCTCAAATTCAAGTTTGTTTCTATTTAATTAACTATCTGCTAACTCATTCCTTATTCATAGTTTTTGTTTTTTATTGAAAATATTTTTCCTTATTCAAATAAATTTGAAATTATGTTTGATTAATTACCAAAGTTGAATCCACCCTAATGGGCTGGACCTCAACATAATGAAAGTCTAGATTTAACATGATGATAATGTTTTACATTATTGCTTAGAGGATATAAGAATTCGAAAAGGTCGACTTATATATGGATGCATGATTGTGGTTTGCTTTAGGTTTACTCTTGGAGACATGCATTCCCCTTTTCATACATTTTTTTTTCTTCCCTTTTTCATACATTTGCTTTGGTCCTTTGCCTTACAAAGTTGCCATAGTATCCCTAGTATCGCGTTATAATTAATATAGAGAGACCTCAAAGTGAAAGTAATGTAATTAGATCATCTTCTTCTCCAATTTCCATTTGCAATTCAATCCTCTGTTTCTGGCCTAAACAAGAACACCCTACTTGCTCACAAAATCTAAGTACTAGTTATCCAAGTATCAAGAGATCTCTCACTTAGTTTTAGGTTTAACTTCACAATTTCGGTAACATTATACGGTTTTTTTTTTTTTTGGTTTCTTTCATTTGAATATTTGATCAAATCAAAGTTCATGTTCAATGATAATTAGATCAATTAGCTTTGTTGGAGTTGAACCTCGGTCAAATATTATGTGCTAATGAGTGGCACAATCTAGTTTTGAAGGGTTTCAATGATTGATTTGAATTTGAAACTACCTAAAATCTTAGCTATTGTCTATATTGGAGATTTTATCATTCTTTCAAGATCGCACTATATCACTCTAGTTGCAAAAATCTAATTTTCTAGTGAAGTTATAACTATGGTTCACCTAGTGAAGTTGGCTTGGAAATGAAAAATTGTTTGCCTAATCAAGAACTCCCCACTTGTTCACAAAATCGAAGTACTAGTTATCCAACTGATAATAGATCTTTCACTTGCTTAGGTTTGGGTTTTGACTTCACCATTTTGATTAATGTCAATGCATCTTTCTTTATTTTCATTTGAATTGATCAAATCAAAGTTTATGTTCAATGGCTAGATTGACCAAGTGCCATAATCTAGCTTTGATTCTGTGAAGGGTTTCAATAGTGTGTTTTTTTTTTGTTAAAAATGAAGGGTTCAATGTGGTGCGTAGGGTCCCTCACGTTCTCATGTGGTGCGTGTGGAAAGAAAGAAATAAAATGGTATTTGAAGGACTCAACATATCAGAGCACTCTATCTTTATCGAGATTAGAGAATTGCTGTGGAGTATGGATACGGCATGTAATTTGTTTAGGGAGTTGGGTTTTGACACTTTCATAGGGTCTTGGCATTCCTTGATATAAGAATGTTTCTCTTTGTAATTTGTTTCCCTTTCTTTCATTAATAAACTTCTTCGTGTTTGAACCAAAAAAAAAAAAAAAAAGGTTTCAATAGTTGATTATGAAACTAGATCTCTGTTGGTTTTCTTTCACAAAACTGCATATTCTAATTATGAATTAGCATGTGGTGCAAATCTCCTGTGGGGGTGTTGACCTGGTTTGCCTGAAATACAAAGTTGACTAGGAAATAAAAGTTGATTCCATGAGGCACATCATAGGAAAGAAGAATTCTAATTGGTGAGGAAACGGACAAGAAATTCCTCACCCGTTTCCTCGCCAGTTAGACAAGCAAGGAAAACTAAAGTTTTCAATTGCTGACTTGTATTTGATGTAATACAAAAGGCGCTAAAGCCTGGAATGAAGTAATGGGCACTGGACTTAAACGAGATGGGCTGAGCACTGCCCATTGTATACTTCGTGGGCCTAAACAAAACATGGGTTCAGCTTGGCCGCGTACTGATCAAAGGCAAATAAGTCCCAATTTATCCAATATACGTGTAAGGCTTCCTTATCATTCTCCTCTTCGTGGCCAAAGCATATCTTTGTTGGTTCACTGAACTATGCCATGGCCGATCCTTTCCTAGAACATTTTATAGAGACTTGACGACGATGCAAGTGTGAAAAACACTGGCCTCTCATGGATTGGACATATTGATCTGCAAAAGAAAAATGGGCACGTTTACGTGCTGAAATGAACTTACAGTTCTTTTAACGCTGTAAAGTGAGCTTAATATATATAATCTTACTGTTGTTTTGTGCCTAAGAAACTTAGCTATGACCGATAGAGGCCGCACCGCCCATAGCCTACATCAGTCACCAAGAGATCACAAATTTGGATCTTGGGACGGAGTTGGCTTGAATAGTCCTACATCAAGTGAGGACGAGTCGTCACTAAGTTTATAAGGAGATGATAGGCAATTAAAACCCTACACCCGTGACCCGGATGGTAGGCGATTAAGATGGGGACAATATCGACCTAGGTGCGCGCACTACGAGCCGATGGTTTGTCGCAGTTCCCATTTCAAACAATGTGGGAGATCTGGAACTTCAACAACAATGTTGAACAACTCCTTGTTCAAATTTAAGTAAATGTTTTTTAGGAACAAACTCAACAACCTTAAGGACAAATGTCATTAAGGAGATTCACGAGAGAAAAGAGAAATAAGGAGTGTAAGTCTATGCAAGACAATCAAGTTTGGGATCTTGCCCCATTACCTAAAAATACAAAGCCCATTAGTTGTAAATGGATATTTAAAACCAAGAGGGATTCAAAAGTAATGTGGAGAGATATAAGGCTCCTCTTGTAGTTAAAGGCTTCACTCAAATAGAAGACATCGACTATAAAGAGATTTTCTCTCCGGTTTCAAAGAAAGTCTCATTTAGGACAATGATGACACTTGTTGCGCACTTTGACATTGAGCTACATCAGATGGATGTTAAGACAACATTTCTCAATGGCGACATTGATGAAACAATTTATATGGTGCAACAAAAAACTTTGTGTCTGGAGGCCCGAAGAATATGGTTTGCAAACTAAAGAAATCCATTTATGAGCTCAAGTAAGCTTCCCGTCAATGGTACCACAAATTTCATCGAGACAAATGCAGTTGATAATTGTGTGTATCATAAGTTCAGTGGGAGTAAGCATATCTTCTTGGTTTTGTATGTTGATGACATACTGCTTGCCACTAATAGCAAAGACATGTTGCACGAAACTAAGAGATTTCGATCAAAGAAATTTGATATGAAAGATCTTGGTGAAGCTTATTTTGTTTTAGGGATTCAGATACACCGAGATCGCTTTCGGGGTATTATTGGATTATCGCAAAAGAGCTATATAGAAAATGTGCTTAAAAGATTTGGCATGCAAAATTGTAAACCAGGAGACAGCCTGTAGCTAAAGAAAAAAAAATTCAGTCTTAAACAATGCCCTAGGAATAAACTTAAAGTTAAAGAAATGCAAGAGATTCTCTATGCATCAGCTGTTAGGAGTCTAATGTACGCTCTGGTTTGCACATGTCCAGATATAACATTCATTGTTGGAATGCTAGGCAGATATTTAGACAACCTTGGGATGGATCACTGAAAAGCAGCCAAATGGGTTATGAGATATTTACAGAGAACTAAGGATTACATGCTCACATATAAGAAATCAGATCAGTTGGAGATCATAGGGTATTCTAATTCTGATTTTGCTGGATGCCAAGATAGTAGGGAATCCACATCAGGCTACATTTATTTGTTAGCTGGACGAACTATTTCTTGGAGGAGTTCCAAACAGACGCTCATAGCTTTTTCCACTATGGAAACAAAATATGTAGCATGTTTTGAGGCATCCAATCATGGATTATGGCTACGAAATTTTGACATCGGGCTCCGCATTCTGAGGAGTATTGAAAGACCATTAAAGTTATATTGTGACAATAACTCAACAGTTCTATATGCCAACAACATCAGGAGCTCATTTAGGTCAGAATACATTGACATAAAGTTTCTAGTTGTAAAAAAGAGAGTACAAAATAAACAGATTTTCATAGAGCACATTGGGACAAACTCCATGATTGCGGATCCGCTTACTAAGGGATTACCACCCAAGGTTTTTCATGAGCACACTGCTCATATGAGTGTTATATCATTTAAGGATATTTTGGTTTAGTGGGAGTTTGTATATTTGATTGCTATATATTGGATTTTGGACACATTTTGTGTATTTGGGTATTTTCTGCAGAAATAAAGTATTCAGTTTATTCACACTCTTGTTTATTGTGTTAAAGTTCGATTTCAATAAAGTTTAAAGTAGGATCAGTTGGAAATAGGCATGTTTAGATCACGTTACATGTAATTTCCATACTACGCATCCATGATTGATCTATGTCGTTTGATTGTATGGGTATACGTGACTATGATGGATTTAGTTGTGCTAAATGTGACGAAAGTTCCTTTAGTCCTATATCTGTATAGTCAATGGACGAGAATGTTTGGAAATACCTTCATATGTGATAGCAAATTTTGAGCTCATTAGGTTATACACATTTTTTAAGGTAACATATGTGGCTCAAGTGAGAGGTTGTTGGAAAAATCTAACATGTGTGGGTACGCATATGTATTTAATGTGTATTGATATCTTAAAGTATAGCCCAATGAATTGTGATCTAATATGGTTAATTGGGCTAGGGTATTAAAATATCATGGGCATAATGTGTAGATACACTTAAGCAATTTCTAATTTGACAAGGGAATAAATTAGAAATTAGTAAGAATAACTGATAGCCCAACATGTTATACATATCCATCAAGTGATGGATTGATGGATATGTAGAAATTGTTGGGATGAATTTAACTTGAATAGTCCCACATAAAGTGAGGACGAGTCGTCATAAAGATCATCTGGCGGTCTGCGCACACATAATAGTAAGGGGATGATTCACTCCCTAATAGTAACGAGGCCTTTTAAGATAAAAAATCCCCCACACTCATGACCCAGATAGTAGGCCCAAGACAGCGGGTGTTTAAGTTGGGGACAATATCGTTGCTATGTATAGTGGACCTAGGTGCGCGCATGCGGTCGGCGCGCCAACAATTGGTATCAGAGTCGATGGTTCAGCGGAGACTTGGCAAGTGGTGCAAGGTGGCACATTGTTCAGGGGAACAGGCGCGAGGTAGCGAGCCATGTCGCATGTGCGCGGTCCGCTAGATGATCCTTGCCAAGAGAATGTATCCTACAAGTCCGATCGATGTGGAGTTAGTGCAGTGGTTGCAACTAAGGTGGAGCCAACAAGGATAACAACCCGTACACCAAGTACTACCCACGAGATTGTGGTTGCACATGAGACTCGAAGAGGAGGTGTATTTCGAAATGTTGCAGACCGGTAGATGGATTGTAAGATGTGTGACGATTCGCGCCAAAGGTGAAAATTGTTGGGATGAAGTTGGTTTGAATAGCCCCACATCAAGTGAGGAGGAGTCTTCACTAAGGTTTATAAAAAGATGATCCACTCCCTAATATTAACGAAGTCTTTTAAGATAAAAATCCCACACCCGTGGCCCGGATGGTAGGCCCAAGACAGCGGGTGTTTAAGTTTGGTACAATATCGTTGCTATGTATAGTGGACCTAGGTGCGCGCACGCGCTCGGCACGCCAACATTGGACACTGCACTTCTATTCCAAACATCCAAAAATGGATTAGCCGAAAAATTAAAAATTTCAGACTCTTGTTGAGCCTCACAAAGGCAACATCTGTTTGTGATCATACAATGCTTAGCCAAGTTATCCAACACAAGTACATGGCCATGTGCTATCGTCCACACCAGAAAATAAGGTCACGGGGGTTCTGAGTTTTCCAGAGGATGGTATCCCTAAACTTGTATCAGGAGTTTTTTCTTTCACAATCCCATGCCTTTCTACGCAGCCTTGGGAGAAAGCACTAATTAGTGTCTGGGAAGGGTGTTCAACACATGAGTGTCAACTCTACTTCTCTCTCCATGGGATTGGAGAAGATGGAGAGAGGGGTAAAGTTGACACTCACGCACTGGACACCTTCCCCGGACACAAGTACCATGCTGAGTATATTTTTTTGATGTAAATAGTTTTATTTTTTTTGTGAAAGGCAAGCACAGGGTATAAATGGGCTCCCTAGACCATTGAAAAATGATTATTTCCGTGTTACATTCACATATATTTCCTACCATTTGCATCATCAAACACAATTTTTTTAAGGTCTTCTGCAAAGGAGCTAGGTACGATATCTAGATACTCCACATTTGGCATAAGACTTGCAAGCTTGTCTGCTGCTCGGTTCACTTCACGTACTGCATGTATGATTCTAACCTGCTCCATGTGCCTGAGAGCTTCCTTAATGCTTCTGGTCGTATGATAGGCCTCCCAGGGTGGTTTTTTGTTTGTGTTAATATAAGCATACGTATTCATCGAATCCATGCACAATATAATCTTCCTCAAATTGAACTTGTTTTCCAGTTTAACCCAATTCATCACCCTGAAGTTCATGAAGAATAACTGACTGCCCCTCTCGAGATCCAGTAGCTACAGCGATGACTTCTCCCACATGGTTCTTATAATAGCACCATAACCTCCCCTCGCTACACCTTCCTGAGTACTAATTAGAGATCCATCAGTGTTTATCATTACTCATCCAGGTTCAGACCTTGGCACTCATGCCATGTATGATTCTTAAAATAGTACTCGACCTCAACCCTCCATCTGTTAAAAAAGTTTATGTTCTGGTCAGTGTCTTCAACTTTGAGGTCTAGGACTGCAACCCTCAACCTAATATCTTCGATAACTTTTTTAATCAGGTCCCCTGTTATCATTATTTGCTTTTGAAATAGTCTCCTACTGCGTTCGAGCCAGATATGGTATATAGTAGAAGTAAATGTTAACTTCTTGACCGTAGATGCAGGACCATTGCTTACAAAATTTTGCACGCACCATTCCACTTCCATTCCCCACTCAAGAGGTTGATGATTATAACCCCTGTGTTGGGACAAATGCCAATAAAACAATACCAAGGAAATAATCTAAAGCAATAATAAATGAGACACCAAGATTTACGTGAAAAATCCTTCAATATGAAGGGAAAAACCACCGGGCAAATCCAAGAAAATTCACTAATCAAATAAGAAGAAGTACAATAACTTCTCAAGCTTTTTGCCCAAAGCTTGAGTAATACAAGGAGTAAATAACACGGGTTACCTCACAGCAAATTAACCCAAAAGCTTCTTCAATTTCTTCTACCAAATCAATCGACAAAACTAAGTCAATATCGCAGCCACGCGCCACACTTTGTTGCGCAAAATCGCGCCCAAAGAATCAGACACAAAGTCATCGTCCACGCGCACAGAGCCGCACAAACACCAAAGAGAATACTATGTTCTCTGTTGCTTATTCACGCAGCAGCTTCTTCAAAAATACTATGAATAAAACTCTGTTTTATGCACCTATTTATACTTGTTTGCAGCCACCCAACACCGCCTCAAATAGAACTTTGTTTCTATTTAATTAACAAGCTGCCAACTCATTCCTTATTCAAAACAAAACTTTGTTTTTGTTTCTTATTGAAAACATTTTTCCTTATTCAATCAAACTTGAAATTATGTTTGATTAAACTTGAAATTATGTTTTCTCATACCTCACATCTCATAAGTCAGTTTCTTGGGACCTGAGGCGTGTTATTGGGGAAATAAGATCTGAAATATCTAAGTTGGAAGAATTCTCGTGCAAACACGATTATAGAGAAACGAATAGGGCAGCTGACTTCCTCGCGAGCACCTTCCCTAATTCAGAATTTATAGAATTCACTCCTAGCTCTTTTGCTGAAGATCTGAAAAAGATTGTTTATGAAGACAGAATAGGGAAGATATATTTAAGATTGTAATCTTCATTCTTTTATATGGTTTGGGGTCCATTATTAACCCCCGTTCAATTTCCAAAAAAAAAAAAAAAATACCAAAGTTGGATCCACCTTAATGGGCTGGACCTCAATAAATCTTCCCGTCCAAACCATTAGGGAAGAATCACCACCTAATAATATTAGGCCGTTCCAATTAGTTCTCTACACAACTCATGTGTTTTTTTTGGAATTGCTTTTTTCATCATGTCAGAAGGATTTTCACTAGTATGAATCTTTGCAACCTGAAAAAAAAATTTATCAAGCACATCTCGTATCCAGTGGTAACGTGTATCAATATGCTTGGTAAGTCCATGGTATGTGGCATTCTTACTCAACTCACTAGCACTCTGACTATCACAATGCACCACATACTTATTCTGATTTACACCCAGCTCCTTTAGCAATCTTTTCAACCATAACATTTCCTTTCCTGCTTCATTAATGGCAATATACTGGGCTTCAGGAGTTGACAAAACAACACACTTTTGCAATCTAGTCTGCCAAGCTACAGCTCCCCCTGCAAAAGTGAAAACATAACCTGAAGTCGACCTATTCTTGTCCAAATCACCTGCAAAATCTGCATCAGTGTACCCTTCTAACACAGCTCCTGAATTACCAAAGCTTTGAAGTACCTTTCAAATATCTTATAATCCATTTAACTGCAGCCCGATGTTCTTTTCCTGGATTTTCTGAATACCTACTCACAACATCGATTGCTTGAGCAATATCTGATCTTGTACAAACCATAGCATACATCAAACACCCTACAACAGAGGAGTATGGAATACCTAACATATGCTTCTTTTCTTTATCAATACGAAGAGATAACTTGGCACTTAACTTGAAGTGATTAGCAAATGGAGTACTCATGGGCTTAGCATCATTCATGTTGAACCTTTCAAGTGGTTGTCACAAGAAAAGTATGTTGAAAAAGTACTTGAAAGGTTCAACATGAATGATGCTAAACCCGTGAGTACTTCACTTGCTAATCACTTCAAGTTAAGTGTCAAGTTATCTCCTCGTACTGATGAAGAAAATAAGCATATGTCAGGTATTCCATACTTCTCTGCTGATGGGTGTTTGATGTATGTTATGGTTTGTACAAGACCAGATATTGCTTAAGCAGTCGGTGTTGTGAGTAGGTATTCAGAAAATTCAGGAAAAGAACATTCGGCTGCAGTTAAATGGATTATGAGATATTTGAAAGGTACTTCAAAGCTTTGTTTAAGCTTTGGTAATTCAGGAGCTGTGTTAGAAGGGTACATACATGCAGATTTTGCAGGTGATTTAGACAAGAAAAAGTCAACTTCAGGTTATGTTTTCATTTTTGTAGGGGAAACTGTAGCTTGGCAGTCTAGATTGCAAAAGTGTGTTGCTTTGTCAACTACTGAAGCAGAGTATATTTCCATTAATGAAGCAGAGAAGGAAATGTTATGGTTGAAAAGATTGTTCAAGGAGCTGGGTGTGAATCAGAATAAGTATGTGGTGCATTGTGATAGTCAGAGTGCTATTGAGTTGAGTAAGAATGCCACATACCATTGACTTACCAAACATATTGATACACGTTACCACTGGATACGTGATGTGCTTGTGAAAAATTGTTTTCAGGTTGCAAAGATTCATACTAGTGAAAATCCTTCTGACATGATGACAAAAGTAGTTCCAAAAGGAAAACATGAGTTCCGTAGAAAACTAATTGGAATGGCGTAATATGATTAAGCGGTGATTCTTCCCTAATGATCTGGAGGGGGAGATTTGTTGAGGTCTAACCCATTAGGGTGGATCAAACTTTGGTAATTAATCAAACATAATTTCAAGTTTTGTTGAATAAGGAAAAAAAGTTTTCAATAAGAAACAAAAACAAAATTTTGTATTGAATAAGGAATGAGTTGACAACTGGTTAATTAAATAGAAACAAAGTTCTATTTGAGGACCGCAAACAAATATAAATAGGTGCATAAAACATAGTTTTATTTATAGTATTTTTCAGAGAAGCTGCTGCTTGAATAAGCAACAGAGAACATAGTATTTTCTTTACTGTTTGGTGCGGCTGTGTGCGCGTGGACGATGACTTTGTGTCTGTTTCTTTGGGCGTGATTTTGTGCGACAAAGTGTGACACGTGGCTGCGATATCGACTTAGTTTTGTCTATTGATTTGGTAGAAGAAGTTGAAGGAGCTTTTGGGTTAATTTGCTGTGAGGTAACTCGTATTATTTACTCCTTGTATTACTCAAGCTTTGGGAAAAAAAGCTTGAGAAATTAATGTACTTCTTCTTATTTGATTAGTGGATTCTCTCGGATTTGCCTCGTGATTTTTTCCTTCTCATTGAACGATTTTCCACGTAAATCTTGGTGTTTCATTTATTATTGCTTTAGATTACTTCCTTGATATTGTTTTATTAGTATTTGTCCCAACAATAACTTACATTTTCATCTCCCACTTCCATATGCTTAGCTTTGGATCTTTGCTTTATTTCAGTCTCCTCGCTCCTCATTGCGATTGCATATGCTTTAACAGCTTCCTTCTCCTGTATTGCAACTTCTGTGTTTAGAGGCTGTATTTATAAATGAGTACCATGGGCGAGTGATCAGATATGCTAGGCGTTAAGAACTCTGCTTCTGAGTCAGGCATACTCACCAACCATTCTTGATTGACCATTACTCTGTCAATTTTAGATAGGACTCTGCATTCTGTTCGTTTATTCGACCATGTTAGAATACACATTTTCTAGCGACAATCAACTAGTCATGCATCCTGAACACACTGAAGCAGGTCCACGAACTGTCCAAGCCTTATTTACTCGCTTCCTACCCGTTTTTGAGAGTTCAAGATTGAGTTAAAATTGCCTAGTACAGCCCATGGAGCTCTATTTGTAGTTGAAAAGTTTACAATTTCTTGCCAGAGTTTTCCTAGTGATGTAGTTATTGCTCCCGTAGACAACAGTAGTAACACAGTTAAAGTCATTCGGCCATATAGTCTGATATTTATAAAACTTGCCACTAAAAAAAATCATAATTTACTGTTGAAAACAGTCTAATATTGCTTATGGTGCAAAAGACTGAAATGAAAGTTCTTGTTTTATTGAATGCAAACAGCAGGCTTATATAAAGCCAGTTACAAGAGGATAAAACCAAATAACTACCCACGTTTAAACAACCACCTAAAACTGAACAATCCTAATAACCATCTAAAACTCAAATAGTAAATCCTAATAACCAACATTCCCTCCCTTAAACTGAACACTTCTCAGTATTTAGTTTACATCAGGAATTTCACAAACTCCAAGCATACTTCGAAGCTTCAAGAATGCCTCCAACTTCAGAGGCTTTGTCATTATGTCAGCAGCCTGTTCTTGAGTGTTGCAGTGCGCCAGCTCAACAATGCCATCTCTTGCAAGATCCCGAAGGAAATGAAAGCGAATATCAATGTGTTTACTTCGACCATGCAAAACAGAATTCTTGGATAACTTAATAGTTGAACTGTTGTCACACAAAACAGTAGTGCACTTGTTCTGCATATAACCAAGCTTCTCCAGAATTCTCCTCAACCACACACTTTGACAAGCACAAGAGGCAGCAACGATGTACTCAGCCTCAGTAGTAGACAAAGTCACCACAGGTTGTTTCTTGGACGACCACGACACTGCTCCCGAACCAAGTAAAAATACATACCCTGAGGTACTCTTCCGATCATCCAAGTCCCCAGCAAAATCACTGTCAGTGTAAGCTATGGGATCCTTGCAGCCTCCTTTTTTGTAAAAGATCCCCAACTCAGTTGTACCTTTCAAGTACCTGAGTATTCTTTTCGCTGCAAGCCAATGAAGTTCAGTAGGACAAGACATGAACCTGCTAATAACACTCAATCCATACATCAAATCAGGTCTGGCTGTGGTCAAGTACATAAGACTGCCAACCACCTGCTTAAACAAGGTTGCATCAACTTTAGTCCCTGCCTCGTCCTTTGTCAACTTAGTACCTGGAACCATTGGATTCTTCATTGGTTTACTCTTGTCCATACCAAACCTTGCCAAAATTTCACGAGCATATTTCCTTTGACATACAAAAATTCCATCTGAACTTTGTAACACCTCAACCCCAAGAAAATACCTCATCTTCCCAAATCAGACATATCAAACTCCAACATCATTGACTTCTTAAATTCATCACGCATACTCTTATCATTGCCAGTATAAATTAAATCATCAACATAAAGACTGACAATTAAGAGTTTACCTCCCTCCTCCGACTTTGTGAACAATGTGTGTTCACTACTGCACCTTTCAAAGCCTTCTCTAACAAAATAAGCTTCAATCCTGCTATACCATGCTCGTGGCACATGTTTTAGCCCATATAATGCCTTTCTCAACTTGTACACTTTGTCTTTTTCACCTTTATTCTCGTATCATTGAGGTTGTTGCACAAAGACTTCTTCACTAAGCTCACCATGAAGGAAAGCGCTCTTTACATCTAGCTGAAAAACATCCCAACTTTGTTGAGTTGCTAGAGCAAGTATCAATCGAATGGTGTCAAGCCTCGCGACCGGAGCAAAAACTTCGGTGTAATCAATCCCGTGTTGCTGTGCATATCCTTTAGCCACCAACCTCGCTTTGCACTTATCTATTTCTCCACTCTCGTTGAGTTTAGTTTTAAACACCCATTTAACTCCAATAGACTTCACTCCATCTGGTAGATTAGTCAGCTTCCAAGTTTTGTTTTTCTCAATTGACTCAATCTTTGCATTCATTGCATCCCCTCCATTTCTTGCTCTTGACAGCTTCTTCAAATGTGATTGGATCATTCTCAGTGAGCATTATCATAACATTCAGACCCTCATCTTCTGACAAGCCATCTCCGGTTACATAATCATGCATCCAGGGTGGTTCTTTTCTCACCCTCATTTCACTTGAGCTTGGTGAGTTCTCAGCAGGTGACTCATTAAAGGATGAACCAGCATCATTCGAACTGACTCCACTTGAAGCACCACCATTTTCATCTTCGTTAGTGTCTTCTTCAGCTTCATTCCCTTCTTGATCACTTTCATCATCACTGTTACCCCATTCTAGGTTGTCGAGCCTTGCTTCTTCTTGGCTTTTGCCCCAATTCCAGCTTTGATCTTCTTCAAATATAACATCCCTGCTGACAACTACTTTCTTTGATACTGGATCAAACAACCTGTATGCCTTTGATTCATCACTCACACCAAGAAGGACACACTTGTAGCTTTTATCATCCAACTTGATCCTCATTTGATCTGGTATGTGTACATGAGCCACGCAACCAAATACACGAAAATACTCCACATTAGGTTTCATGTCACTCCATGCTTCTTCTGGAGTTTTATCTTGTACTGCCAAAGTTGGAAATCTATTGAGAATGTGCACACTCCACCTCACTGCTTCAGGCCAGAAGGCTTTAGGGACTTGCTTCTTTGAGAGCATGGAACGTACCATATTCATCATTGTCCTATTTTTCCTCTCAGCAACTCCGTTTTGCTGAGGAGTATAGGTTGTAGTTAATTGTCTGCTTACTCCATTAGCTTTACAGAACTCAACAAAATCATTTGAATTGAATTCTCCACCCCTATCGGTCCTTAAGCATCTAATATACGCACCTATCTCTTTCTCAACACATGCTTTATAACTTTCAAAAACAGCAACAACTTCTGATTTTTCATGTAAGAAGTAAACCCAAGTTTTACGACTAAAGTCATCGATAAAACTTAACAAATACCTCTTGTTGCTGTTTGATGCAAGCTTTATAGAACCACATATGTCTGCATGTACAAGCTCCAACCTTTGTGAAGCCCTCGACAAACTCCTTTTGGGAATGAATTCCCTGTGCTGCTTACCAACCAGACAATCTGTGCAAAGCTTTGTAGGGGTTCTAAGTGAAGGCAAGTCACTGACCATCTGTTTGTACTGAAGGGTTCTCAACCCTTTGAAGCTCAAATGCCCAAATCTGCAGTGCCATAGGTGAGTTGCATTTTCTGTCACAACTTGGAAACAAGTAGGAGCTTTAGGCATTATGGCTGCAAACACACAAACATTTTATTCGCACTCATATCGGATTGCATAATTAGCCCTTTGAAGGATGAAAGATCCTGCACTGCCCATGTTGGATCAAAATGGTCAGACCCTTTTCTTGAAGTTGTCCCACACTTAACAAATTATTTTTCAACTCAGGAATGTAGTAAACTTCAGAGATTACCTGAGTGATTCCACCGACTTGCATTCTGACATTTCCCTTCCCCACAACTGCCATCCTTGAGTTGTTGCCTAGCTTCACTGTTTGTTTGAAGCGCTCATCCAAATCCGAAAACCATTCTTTATTTCCACTCATGTGATTGCTGCATCTACTGTCAAGAAACCACACCTCTTCTTTTTTTGCTTGATTCAGATCCACATAGGACATTAACAGTAGCTCTTCTTCATCTAACTCTGCATAATTGGCTCCTTTCTCCCAACTAGGGCACTCATATTGAAAGTGCCCCAGTTCGTGGCATTTAAAGCACTCCACAATAGCCTTGTTAAAAGACTGTCTTCCTCTACCTCTTCCTCTGCCGCTAACCATCCCTCGACCTCTTCCTCTGCTTGTGTTATCTTCATGAGTGACCTTGAGAACCTGCTCCTCTCCTTGATGACCATTCATTCTTTGTTCATGGACAAGCAAACTGCTTTGCAACTCGTCGATGGTCAGTGTGTCCAAATCATTGGATTCTTCATTGGAGCAAACCACATAGTCAAATTTTGAAGTCATGGACCTCAAAATTTTCTCATTGATGGTGGTTTGACTCATATTCTCACCATGAACCTTCATTTTGTTGGCTATAGTGAGAGTACGAGCAAAGAAATCATCAGCACTCTCTCCTTCCTTCATGTGGAGAGTCTCAAAGTCCCTCCGAAGTGCTTGTAGTTGTGCCCTCTTCACCTTGGTAGAGCCTTGGTATTTTTGTTTCATGGAGTCCCAAATACTCTTGGCTGTGTCTCTGTCAAGTATAGTCTCCATAATATTCCGATCTATAGGTTGAAAAAGATAATTTCTGACCTTCAAGTCCGTCAACCTAGCATCCTCGATTGCTTTGTGTTGTGCTTCACTCAATGTAGCATCAGAGATTGTTGTAGGTATCCCGTTCTCCACAAGGCCCCAATATTCCTTTGAACGAAGAAAAATTTCCATCAACATCGACCAATGGTCATAGTGACCATCAAATTTTGGAATTGCCTGCACGAAACTACTCTCTCCCGCCATCCCTTTCAACTCCACACTCTCAAGAAACTGTTGTTTCTTTCTCTCACACAAAACCTAGCCCTTTTGATCTGGCTCTGATACCATATGTTGAAAACAGTCTAATATTACTTATGGCGCAAAAGACTGAAATGAAAGTTCTTGTTTTATTGAATGCAAACAGCAGGCTTATATAGAGCCAGTTACAAGAGGATAAAACCAAATAACTACCCACGTTTAAACAACCACCTAAAACTGAACAATCCTAATAACCACCTAAAACTCAAATAGTAAATCCTAATAACCAACATTTACACCTAACAACATCATTTGGATGATAGAAACGCAATTCTAGATGACCGAGTTTCTGAATGTTCAATTGCATTAAAAACCAATCCTTCTTTGTTGTAGGCTGCCAATGGATTGGATTTGGATCCTGGAGTTGCAAAAAAATACTTTTGGAAAAGTTGGATTTTGATATGAAATCAGAATCAAGCCTAATATAAGCATTTTTTTTTGTTTGCCCACATCCGATCCATTTACAGCCCTACTTTATTATTGTCGACACGAGCCACATAAATCTCTACGGTCACAAACCTGATACTTAACATTTCTTATATCAGTTTTTTCAATTTGAAAATGGAACTTTATCATAAAATACTTGGATTGAATTGTGAACAAAGACACCATACCTACAACAATCAACTATATAAAGAAAGCATAGACACCCATCATCATATCAAGTCCTCTAATTGCTTATTAGGAGACCCAAATGAACAAAACCCCAGACCTCCAAATAATTAGAGCCTGTTTGAGCAATTCTACAATGTAATAACATGAACAAATTATGTAAAATCAAGGTGAATTTTGCACCTGATATGTTAAAGAAGAAGAGATAACAGAAGCTATTGAAGAAGCCATTTATATCTCTCACTCTCGATAATTCTCACTCTGCACCTAATTGGGCTTGGGCTTAATTGTGGGCCTAATATCTGATCCGTCCAACCATTGGGCTTGCGTGGTTAGCGGTTTGCCACAATTAAAGCCCTTTGAAGACACCAAATTGAGCTGCTTGAGCATATGAAGATTGTGATTTTTTTTTTAATTATTATTATTTTTTTTAATCCCTTTACCTCTCCCATTTCAAATGTCACCGAAAGGATTTGAATCTTGAACTTGTGATTATATCTGCCACAGACATACCACTGAACTGATACTTCATTGGCGTATGTGAAGATTGTGCGTTGTGGCAACTATGGCATGCCTCACGTGACTTTCTAAGACGTTACGAGATGATTCCTAAGACCAACAACGGTGGACAGTGGAATCGCGGTTTTGTCGTCCCAAAATCGCCATCCAGCCGAGCCATTCAATGTAAGATGACCAAATAAGATATATTAATTCACATGAATCTATAGACCTGTATGTCAAACATTAATACATTATTATTAACAATTATCCATAGTCTTGAGACAGCTAAACTCCAGGATAGCATCAAATATCAGGACTCAAATTATGTGGATTTCATTCACACAAACTTTGAAAAAAATTTGACAAGTTGGTCATCTCTCCCATTCACAAAACTCCAAAACCTTCAAAAAAGGAAAAGAAAACAATCACATAATGGTCTTCTCTCCTTCAATAATTTCTTATAAATAATACAAGTATTCTTCCTTGTCACTATCTGACCATTCCTCTTCACTGAAATTCAAGTTAGCAAAACATAAACCAAGCAATTTACCAATTAAAATAATCAAAACAAAGATATCATGAAAATGCTAGAAAATCAGATTTTTGTATTTATGTTTTACGATTAGAATGATGTGACATGATCTTGAAAGAATAATGAAATCTCCAAAGTATTTATATGTATCTCGAGATTGTAAAAACACTTATACCATATTGCAAAACTTAGTCAATAACTTCACTCAAGATATTATCACAACATTACTTTGTATATTTTATTTCTACACCCTTCATACCTCCTTTATCCCTTTGACAATCAAATCAAAGCCAAACCTGACTTAACTTCTTCTTCTTGGAAATAGAATACTTTTATAAATACATTACTAGACCTCATCTTTACAAGTAATATTACTTGTTTATATCTCTATTTCTTCTTTTTCTTTGTACATGGAGAGAAAGAAAGTAAACAAAGCTCCAAGTTGAAAGGCAAGACAACGGTTTTACAGACAAGTGTATTTTATTACGTTAGTGACTGTCTTTATCTATCACTAATTAAACAAGGGTTTATGAATATTTATGGGAGGTGTGTTTTATAAAAATCTAAAAAGTGGTGTCGAAGGTCGTCGCCTGGCTGTTGTCACTATTCGAGGCACTCATCATCCCTCAATCAAGGATAAAAATTTTTAGTTTTTATTATCGTCATTAGGGTTGACAGAATGTGTGTGTTCCTTAGGCAAGCCAATTATGTGAATAGTTGGTGGCGTCTTTAGGGTTTCTTCTCGCATTTGCCTTGCCTATCCTTCGCGGAAATGGGCGGTTTATGCCACATTTAGGTTAATGGTTTTACTACTATTGTTAAGGACTCACCAACTTTAGACGGTTACTTTTAATAATTAAGAGCTAAATTGAAGAAGATCTAAAATGACATAAGCTAAATCATCAATTTTCTTGAGAAAAAAAAGGTTTTCTTGGTTATGAAGTTATTGGTTGATCACATTATATACAAATTGTATATGTATCATACAAAAGAGGTTGCGTAGAGGCTACCTAAAATTACATTGGATATATTACTAATTATAAGAAGAATATAAAGTTAGGGCCGGTCCTGAGATTTTAGAGGTCTGATAAACCCAAACCTGACCCATTTAGTAATCTGTGTCACAAAATTTTGCCTGGTTGGTTGGATGTAAGATTTGCAACCCTAGATAATATCAATAGTCTTTGGTATATGGCATCTTTTAATAGGTTGTAATATTTTAGTGATATAGTCCAAGTAAGAAAATCTAAGTGTTATCAGTGAATAGTCTTCTCTCATTTGTCTTGAAGCTTAACAGAACAACTTTTCTATTTCTTAATCTACTTTGTCTGGGGAAAAAGAAAGTTTTTTTTTTTTTTTTTGAAAAGCGAGTGGAAAAAGAAAGTTTATTAACAATTATTGGCTCATGATGACATATAAGAGTTCTTTTGAAACCATCTTGTATATAAACCTTCATGGATTGAAGACAAGAGTAGCTCAACTTGTCAACTAAGAGCATTAGCAACAGTAGTTATAAACTAATGGTATCATATCAAATAGATTGATATTTGGAGTGGGTTTTGTCTGCTTAATTGCCTGAACTTCTAATCAGTTTGACAAAATGATCAGCTACCATTTTCAAAGCAATGTCAACCTATTCTAGCAAATCAAATCCCCCCATCTACCAAACAAGAAGATTGGTAATTGGGAAAGTCAGCACCACAAGAATATGTTTGATCCACAACGATACAACGAGTTCTTTTTCATTAGTATAAGCTTTTAATCATTAACTCTAGCAGCTTATGAAGGCCTTCTTCAAACAATTAGTACAGCTTTACTATATAACAAGATAAAAATGCTTGAGAATTGTGATGATGCCTACCAACAATTCCTACTTTCTGTCTGTTTTGGCCTGATGCAGGATTATATAACGTTCCAAACTCACTGTCCGCAAAATTTTGATCTGATTTGGTTTGTGCATTTTACTATTTGTTTTTGCTGAATTTAACGAGTCATTTCTCTCAACTTGTCCCAACTTCTTGTTGCCTCTTTCTAAAGCAACAACCTGATTTTTTTCAAGGATATTTATTGGTATCTTTAAGGCGGCATTTACATTCTCAAAGAGACTCAATCCTCATACTTTATGATTCTGGGGCATCAGCATGTTTTAGATGGGGAAGCAATGAAATTCACAACCTATGTCATTTATTTACTTTATGCTCCATATACATTGCATGAATGTGTAGCTAGCGTTTCAGCTTACAGCATAGTTAATTACGCCTATGTGTAACTTGGTTGAAGGTATATACGACTCGAAATAGAGTGGAAAATTCAGAAACGCAACTCATGATGATGAGGCCAACTTCGATATATGATATAATTAATATATAATACTCAAGATGACGATTATCATTACGAAAATAATGCATTTTCTTGACATTGTATATGTAAAACCATTAAAAATGAGCAAAAACAGATTCATATAAGAACATTTTGTAATCAATAATATTGGTACACAATATATGATGACAGAATCAATTACCTTTTAACCTGTCGAGGAGGCTACTTTTTTAGCTAGTTGTTACTAGTCCGTTTCAAACAATGAAAATGAAAGTGTGTAAAGGATGAACAGATAAGAAGCTTTTATTCTAACAAAGAAAAATCTCAAGACTTGGTCATCTTCTCTACGCCATGTGTTGTTTTCCATTTTCTTTTCTTTTGACTATAGATTTATAACCATAATCAAATAAGTTACAGAGTTTTCGATCATGGGTTATGAACATATCTCCATAGGGAAAAAGTAATTAAGAACCAAATGGATATAATTAATGATCAATTGGTTCACCAATAAAAGTTGATTTATAATAATTTGCAGAGTCAAGGATATGCACTAGCTCGATAGGTACAATATTAACACAAGGTGAGATTTTAGAATAGCACAAGTACATTGCACATACAAATCCTTGAACTTTTCTTTGTATTCACACATGAACTTTATCTATGAGAAAACTTCCTAGCACTTTCCTTGGATGAGTTAAAATACACAGATCATCGTAGCCCCTTATTGTCATCGTATAAACCGCGTTACTTTATGTAAAATATATATGATAAACTCGGTGTAATCATTCATTAAACTCAGAACCAAACCCTAATTTTGCATTATTCAACAAATTTCAAAAGCATTATGAACATCAACAGGACTTTCATGATATATCTCATGAATAGTCTGCAGAGGGTAATAACACATAATTTGGTCGAATTATATGAGTTCTAAGCCAAAACTCAGAAGAAGAAAAAAACCGAAAGCCGTTCAATCTTCCATGTAATATCTCCATTAATTAAAAGTTATAAGCCATGCAACAATGTCTTTAATTAGCAATAAAATGTGTGAATTACACTAACGGAAATATGTGAGAATGCAGGATTCTTATTATATCTCAGGGATCATGCTATAAATCAGTTGGATATCACACATCTATGAAAGAAATGTATTCAACAATTTCTACTTTAGGCACTTAAATAAACCTAAATTAATCTCATTTTCTTTCTTTCTTCCTTCTTCCTCTTGGTTCAGTAAGACTGGCTTAATTGCTCTACCATGTGTCAAGAACAAAGAGATATATGCGCTATTTATGCACATGGAGAATTTTTTTACAATTCCAATTATCTAATGGTTGGATGTAAAAACATGAGAAGCTAGAAGTAGAATAGAAGGCGACAAATGCTCTATCAAACATCTAAAAAGTTCGAGTCATCTGATAGTAAAAGAGAAGACATGAACCTGATTTTGATGGGTATTCTGAGATGGGTTCTATCAGTGCAAGAAAGATGAGTTGTGCTTGTTTTAGTTGATGCTTCAAACATTCAGATAGAAATAAGGGTATGCAGACATTTTGGGATGCACTAATTGCTAGAGCCCATGAAGGTGTTGCCAAAATGAAAAACACCTTTTACACTTTATACCACATTAATTTCTCATTCATATGGGGAAGGGGAGGGTTTCCAAGAAGTGACAATACTATATAGTAGTAGATTCATGTGTTTTATAGAGAGAAAGAAACAACAACCATACTTCTTAATCATGGAGACAGTACCAAATAGTAGTTTCCATCAACAATTAATATTATTGTAGAACAAAAAACACATTCCCCTGACACCCCCTTTTGTTCATTATTCAACCACATCAAGCTCATCAAAGTGTTAAACCCAAGAAAATAACTGAAACATATAAAGATTTCTCTAACCAAATTGATCAAATAAACAAAGAAAGTGTACTATACCACAATCATCAAGTAACTTAATACATATAGCTAATAACACAAAGAAGAAATCATCGAACGAGTTCCTTAGGGTTTTATGAGAGGAATTCATGAAACCACATGCACACCTCACAACTAGCTCGGAAATTTGCACCATCCATGCAGTTATTGCAAACCGAGGTACCTCGACTCTTCAAAGACACATTCATCTTGTACTTGTGCAATCTGGTGTTGTAAGCCTTCGTAGTTGGAGAGAGTTGGGGGGTGACCGAATGATCCCATGTCGTCCCAGCTTGTGCTTTCCGCTGATATTTGAACGTTGCTTCTGTTGTCTGCTATGTTCAATCCATAATAACACTCTACATCTTCTAGTCTCTGTGGGTTGCTAAAGATCATTTCATCAAGCTGATCAACTGGGAAACTGTTAATTAGCCCTTGCATGCTAGACGCATCGACTTCATACTGATTGGTGAGCAATTGAGGATAGACATTGCTCAAGAAATTAATAGAGGAGGAAGAAGAAGAGAGCAAATTGATGGAGTTCTCATTGAATTGATGGTTTGTAGAGGTGATATCTGGTAATGGGGTTTGAAGATTCTTAGCTTCCTCCATTTGTTCTTCTTGTTGATCATCAGAAAATCTCCCCCCAAGCTTGATCAGTAGTTTCCTGATTGATGCATGGTCGTTAAGACGAGTGTCTTGGTTTGAATACGGTGTAAACATGGGCATGGACATGCCTACAGGCTCCGACCAATATGGGGTTTGCATTCCACCATCAGCAACCATGAGATTTGCAGTGCTTTTCTTATTCATCTCAGCTTGCTTTAGGCAATTAGCCCTACGAGTTTGTTGTTCCTTTCGCTGCTTACCCCAGAGCTTCTTCTTTAGCTTAGTGTTCCAATAGTTTTTAATATCATTATCCGTTCGACCAGGCAATTGTGGCAGCTATGATAGACACCTATTTGCATCAAAATCAAACAAAATCCTTAGTAGTCCATAGTTAAAATTCTAAAGGCAAAACAAAATCATGTAGGAAAACTAGTAAGAACTATGAATGGAGAGATTGGTCATTGATCATAACCTGCTTCCAATACTAATATAGAGGCTGCAAATGATGTTATCTTCTTCTTCAGAGAATCCTCCATGCTTGATGTTTGGGCGAAGATAGTTCAACCACCTGAGACGACAACTCTTACCGCATCTTTTAAGGCCTTCAGAGACAATAACAAAAAAAAAAAAAGTGAAGTGAATATATGTATAACATATTTCAAAACTAGTACAATCATAGAAGATTGATCGATGAATGATTGATTGAGTTGATGTTATCGAATTACTAGCTAGCTACATACATACCGATCTTTTGGGGTAAGGCGATCCAGTTACCACCTGTTCCATGTTCTTCTATGTAGGCCTTGAGCTTGGCATCTTCTTCAGGTGACCATGGTCCTTTCTTGACATTGGCTTTGTCACAACAAGGAGCTCTCCCCATGGCTGCTTCTTGTTGTGTGTGGTTGAAGTTTAGCTTCTTCACTTTTTCTCTCTCTCTCTTCTTCTTCTTCTTGTTGTTGATGCTGATGATGGTGTGTTATATAAAAGAAAGAGAGAGAGACTAGATAATAAAGAAGATGGAAAAAGGACTTACAGGGGTCCCTGAAACAGTCAAGTCTTTCAAAGGGGTGTGAGTGAGCATAAAAAAGATGAAAGCCTCCATGTTTTTTGAAAAATTATAAAAATTAGAGCAACAGTACACCAGGAGTTTTCTTCTTGTCTTTCTTATTCCAGAATCTCTCTGTCCATTCTTTCCATCCTCTGCTCCATCATCTTCCACCATTGAACTATATACTCCAATGTACCACGTACGTACATTCCTCACACTGAATTATATGTACATTGTGCAAATATTTTTATCTTATCTAAAGGTGTCATAATATATAATCAAACATTTCAAATGGTTAAAGGGAATTTCATTTCATTAAAATACAATCTTGAATTAGTAAATTTCAATTTCAGAATTATTCATAAAGTTAAAAGCATAGAATGTGATTTTTTGAAATATGTCAAAATTTCACAAAATATTTTTTATTATTTTAAAGATACCGAAATCTTTTTCGAAATCTGATGTAATGTCGAAATCTTCTTCAGAAATGAAATAAATATTTTAATCTCAATATATTTTAACATACTATAATGTAGTCTATATGACACACTGAGTCATGAAAATTTAGTATGGAATGATGTAATATATTTTAATCTCAATAAATATTTAGTATCAAAAATTTATTATAACATTATGAGTTATGTGAGACTTTTTATATAATATTTAAGAGTTTAAAATTCATGACTTATATTGTTAACTTTGAAATTGCAATCGAAATTTTTACATTTTTTCTACCCAAAACGAAATAACTCTTAAAATCAAGAGATAAAAATTAACTCGAAAAACAAAATCACAATCCTTTGGTTAGAAGATATGAGTATGAAAGCCTTAAAATAGCTCATGTCATTAACATATGCCAATAAAAAAAAATTATTTTTTTTCACATACCTTTTTATGTCTTATCAAAACTTCTGTGAACTAAAAAACACCACATCAAGAAAGTTAGATTCATCCAACTTTGATGGGCTTGTCTTATTAGAATTCTCCAACTTTGATACTTTGTGCCTCTTATCTTGGGATTCCGGAGGGGTCCTGCGTATAGTGGGCTGGAGGGAGTCCTGTGCATGTGTCTTAATTATTGAATTTGATCCGACGATTCATATCGATAGATGTGAAATGCAAATTTAATTAAAAAATTTAGATTGAATGTACTATTTTCTTGAAGCATCTTTGATGAGGAAAGGGTTTGAAAACTTGAAATCGTTAGGTTTAAAAGCCATCATTCATATATGGTTGCATAATAATAGTATCATACTGTAGCTAGAAACACTTGGAAGAGATGCTCCATGCACTGTTGAGGTTCAGAAAGAAAGAATCTGACTTTCTGGCTGCCATTGGAGGATATTGTAATGTTGACAGACAGACAACCAATCTGATGATTACAACACTCTTTTGTCTTATTAGCGAGGGAACGGGCGAGTTATAGCAGTCACATTGAACCATTTCAATCACATTTGGGTGAAATATGAGTTTTTTTTTTGTTCTGTTTTGGTAGGTTACCAAATCCCCAAGCATTTATAGAGAAGAACAGACCACTCTCTCCCATAACATTTTCCCTAAGAAAAATTCTAGATGTCGAGGAAATCAGCGAGGGAAATGAGGTAGAGACCGTTCACTCCCTTGAGATGTGTGCATTGACTTTTCATGCGCGCATCACAAAGAGGGTGAATGGTTTCCACCCCTCCACCTCATATCCCTCGCTCGTTTCCTCGACAGTTAGCAAAGCTCTTTCCTAAAACAAAATTCAAAAAATTTCCAATCTAAAGTAAATTAATTAATGTAAGGGATTCCCTAACCTGAAATCTTCCCTTAAAAGTTTAATGATTTGGGTTACAAATTAATTAGAACCTTTGATCTGAAGATATATATACATGATGAGATCGTGAAGTCACTATTTCTTTAGTGTATTATATGAGACTTAAATGAAGAAAACCAAGTCAAATGGAGACAAGTATGATGGTATGGGTCCTCATCAAGGCAAGAAAGACAATGGAGGGTGGAGGTACAATGTACTGGTTTAGGGCAAAGCTCCAACTTTCCCCTTAATGGCGTCACTAATTTTGACTCAGTTGCCTGTGACTTCTTTTGGATATTTTTGGCTCTACTTCCTATCACTTTCTTTCTTAATTATTTGATTATCATTCTGATTATTCTAATCAAACAAAAACCTTAACGTATTGGTTTTCATTTTTTAGCCATATGGTCCAATCGGTCACAGGTGGGCGGCAAACAGGGACTAGCGCCAATGGTTTTTTTTGTATTATAATTTATAAAATTTAAGCATAATAGTATATAAATTACTTTTAATTAATATCCAAATAAATATGCAAAATAAATAAATATGAAAATTTAAGCATAATATGATATAAACTAATGAGTAACATAAAAATAGTCTTAATTTCTTTTTTTTTAACTAAAAATAAATAAATAATTCAAAAATTCGCCTAACCCACCTAGGTGTTTCCATACGACTGGTTAACAATGATTTAGAATTTGTCATGTTCATGAAGAACATTGCCTATTTAAACACAATTCGAGTAATTAAACTTGTGATATTATTAACTACAAGTCTTATTAATTAAGCTAACACTCATTTTATCTAGATCAACTCATCTTATTTCTATGAGGCCTTTAGATCCCACTTATTTATATCACAAATCTCAAATTCTAAAAAACCCTGCGCCAGGCTGAGCTCTATATCCTCCATCATCATAGAGATGCTCATAATCCTCCCTCTCTAAGATGACGAAGGGTAGAGAGTCTGGTCTGACACGCCTCACCTGACTCCCTAAACTTGTTCATCACAAATATAGTCATTATAGTCTTGACAAATTTTGGAAACCCTTGAAGATGCCATGGATCTTGTAAAGGCGTTTCATAAATATACTCAGTTTAGCACCCATTTAAATTTGGAAGATTTAACTATTTTACATCAAATAGTATATAGATGTGATTCGACTGACTGATTTTAACAAACAAAATTACTAACTTAGCCTTTTGTTGGTCGATAGTGGATGCTCTTACAACTACAACAATTTACCAAATTTATCAACCCAAAAAAAACTCACTTTGGGATGCTTTACGACTCCAATTTTTTCAACACTAAAGTAAGAGAAAAGGTGATATTGAATGCTTATAAAGATCAAATTAAGTAGCAAAAAGAATGGGATACAAAAAAAAATGCTATAGTCCCTATATTATTATATATTTGAGAATGTAGAAAAACTTTTTACAAACCAAAAAGAAACTCAAAATCTTCATGTTAAATCCACTTTTTAAAGGGTCAAACCATGCTAGCTATTTAACACACATCTCTAGTGAAGACTCTTGTGCATCCTTTTTCTTCTTCTTCCTCTAAAGCACATTTGCACTCATCTTTTTTTATGCTTTTAGAGATGTTTTCAACATAAAAACAATAAGGGGAAATGGTCTCATTTGTAGGCCCTTCTCTTCCCATTAAACATTATCTTCTCTATACTTTCATCTCTTTTTCTCTCCAACTTTGTAGTTTCTAAATGTTGGACCTACATGATTGACAATAATCTCTTTTGACAATCTTAATGCAACAAGTACAGCTCAAAATCAACTATCTTCTCAAGGTTCTTTTTTATGGACATCAAAAAATAAAGATAAAAATTTGTGTTTGTAAAAAAGTTGGGAGATCTGATCTGACTGATCCAATCATTTTAGTCTCATTGTAATAATTGAAAGTTGAAATCAATCAAGGTTTGAAATTATCGGTATCATTGGTAATAGTTTATTGATTAATAAGTCACTCGAGAAGAAATGTTTGATACGTTAGGCGTCCTAATTCTACAGTCGATATTGTTCCTACTTAACCACCGCCACGTGAGTGTAGGACTTTATATATGAAGCCTAGATCCCTTGATGTATAATGACATGAGTTAGGCTACAAGAGCATCCAGTCATTAGCGCGACTTTTTTTGTAAATATAAGCAACAAATTACACTGGTTAGGGTTTATGGTTTAGGTTTAGGACTTACAAAGAGCTTATCAATGCTCAAAAGGATTTCCACAACCTATCACAATGCTATAAAGGAAAAAGGGAGACTACAAAACAAGTTTTTATGCAACAAGGACACTTAGACTAATAGGTTGAAGAACAATTCATTGATAGACCTCAAGATATTAATGACATCTCCCTTTATGTAAATTTACAAATCATCATCAAAGCCCATTTTCTATATTTTCGGGATCGGTTACACAGATTTTGATTCTCCAAGCAATGTGATCTTCCCACATATCCTCGCCTAATCCAAGTTCAAGGATGTCTTCCTTCACCGCCTCATCAAAGTTTTCAACGATCGTCCCTTCCGTCTATACCCTTTATTAACTTACCAATCTAAACATTTTCTAATTGACATTAGCTTGATCGCCTTCACACATAACTAAACCACGTTAAATGTCTTTCTCTAATGACTTGTTAAAAAAAAGATATTTTAAGATATTTGTTTGGAGATGCCAAAACCAAAGTCAAGACTCATTTAGTTCTAGAAGGACATACATATAAGATTTGCGCATAATATGGTTCATGTACAGCACTGAATCCATCTTCAGAGGCTTAACTTGGTTCATTTGGGGTCATCACTTACGACAATATATAGACTGTTAAGTCATTTAGCTTGAATATTTTATCGATGGATCAATCATAGATCTAAGCTTTTAATGCCACAACCATAAGATACGTACCGTTATGTTTCACATTTTTCTACTTGTTGGTGGAAAGTTGGTAGGGGAAAGAACCTGCAATGCTAAAATGTTTTGATTGATGCAGACAGTGCCCTTATAAGAAGACGAAGACTATAATGATGATTGATCGTAAATATAGAGATCACGTTACAATTGTCACGCATATGGTACAGAAATGTGCGTTGTTTACGTAATAATTAAGATGCATTTTTCGTTACGGAAATAAATTAACACAAATTAAGTAAAAAGATAACAGTATACATGGTCGCATCATTTTTAAAAAGAACAGTATATGCTACAAAACTGTGTTGTTTATCCATGAGATGAATTGATCTCACCCCTTACATAGGTTAGGCTTTAAGAATCCATGCCAAGAAATCTTTTATTATGTATGCTAGTTGAAGCTAAGTTAGTCGGACATCCAGCTCTTTGTGAGAGGTCGTGAGTTAGAATTTTGTAAATTTTTGCCCAATCATTAAGATCGCATTATTGAATCTACCTGCTTAGATGGATTGGCAAAAGTTTTGATTGCAATGGATCAAAACAATGCATCATAGAATCTACTGATACGTAACATGGATCACATTATTGAACCTAAAATGTTTTGATTGATGCAGACAGTGCATCATAGAATCTATCTCATACTTCTCGTGAGAGCACCAAAAGTTTTAGTGATTACTAGTAATGCAAGTTACTAGGGTTAAATCATGAACGTAGCAACCTCATCAGAAAGCGACTCCTTGAATCAACATTCTAGGTTCTAATTCGATTGTTCATTCCATTTTGCATTTTTTTTTAAAGCGAGCTGGGGTGTTTAGGATCCCCGAACCTTATATTAATAAAAAAGATGATAAAGTTTACAATCGCTCGTACGTTTCATCGTCTACAAAATAATAAACTTGTTTCAAAGCTTTAACAAAGAACCTAATTAGTTCTAGTTTCATCGTCTCCAGGTTATGGAGTAACCTTGCAAAGTGTTATGCTACTAAAGTGGTTGCATGATAGACCTGCCATTACTTTTCTTTCTTGTGATTACCAATCAATCCTTTAAGCACTCTCATGACTTGATTTACACCTAATGTGAGTCCCAGGATGTATGAGAAGTCGTCGTAAATAATCGAAACACAATGAATCATGATATATAAACCATTGAATGCTAACACTAATCTAGCATTCCTACAAGGTTCAAATAAGCATTAGCATTCTATCTGTATTATCATCATCAGTTATCAGAATTTAGGATTTGTCTTCTTGCTTCGAGAAGACATTCGAGGAACATATTCCGTGGGAGGCTGTATTGTGGTAACCTCATATTCTTCTTCAATAGTGTTTGGCCTCACCTTTGTTGTTTTCACTTCAAGTATGCTTTTTAACTTCGGTGACCAATGCATCCCTGCCTATTCTTGCAATTTCTGAATTCAAAACATTGATGACTTGGGGTGTTAGCCAATCCATGGGCACTATTAGATCTTCCCCCTGTTTTCCATCAGTTATCTCGTCTTACTTCAGGAAATGTAGAATCTGATTTTGAGGTTGCATCAACCTCTTCATTGCATTTTTACTCACTTTCTTTTATTGCGTCTTGGCCTCCGTTTTCAGTTATCTTTGGGATAGCTACCCCTGGTTCCACGCCTACCAGCTGATTTGTGATGGGAGAAGCAGAGTGTATCTGATTAGTGTTGAGCAATTCATGCTCACCATTTTGACACTCCGACTCCGGTTGTTGACACCCTAATGCAGGTTGAAAATGTTGTGCCCTACAGACCGTAAGGATTAGCTCATCATCTGTCTGGGGGGCTCGAGGTCCCTCTCTCTGTAATATCTTAATTTGGTTGGTTTCAATACTTGTATTCACATCTTTAAACTCAGAACTTGTCGTCCCCGGGCTGCCTAGATCATCATGATTAGTTGGGTCTCCTTGCTTCGCTTTTTCATTCTCATTAGCTGTATATCCCACCTCTTGAAGGCCTTCCTCTGTTGTTTCTTGTACGAATATGTCACTGGCGATAGCCTTTTATTTACTAGCCGAAAATTCTTTGTTTGATTACTCTCATCTTCAACATTATTCCCCGTAAGCATCTCAAACTTGTTCGACAACAATAAATTCACCGGCTCTTTAGCCTTTGTTTTCTCCGCACCCACTCCCTCCTTGATTTCCTCCCCCATATTATTTTTGCACCACTCGTGTCAACCTCTGATTTTGTAACTTTATTTTTATGAGCCACTGGAACATATTGTTGTTTGACAACTTTAGCTTCCACCTTTTGTTTTTCATTATTCTCTTCGTTTACCATATTCTTTCACATTGCCCTTGAGACATAATTTTTTCCAGCAAAATTCCTCCTGATGCCCTAGCATAGAACAATAATCACAATATTTGAACCTCGGGTATTCATTTTTCTGCCAAAAACCCCTATTGTTAGCCCTGTCTATCCAAATTCTATTAGGTAGCTTATCCGCCAAAGACATCTCCACACAAACACGGGCAGAAAACCAATACCAACTTTGTTCGCAAACGGGTTTGGTATTGCTCTACACATGCATGCTCCTTTTTCAACTTTGGTATTGTTGATTCCATTTTCATTAATCTAGCAAAAAAAAATCTTTTCTACTAGATGTGTATCAAATACCATATATCAATATTAGCAAAAGATATTGAGACGGTAATCAAGACTTTTCTGGAGGAATTTTGCAGAAAAAATTAGGTCTCAAGAGCAATGTGAAAACATCCCATGTGGTAAACGAAGAGAAGACTGAAAAACAAAAGGTGAAAGCTAAAGTTGTCAAACAGCAATATGTTCCAGTGACTTATAAAAATAAAGTTATAAAATCAGAGGTTAGCACGAGTGGTGCAAAAATAATATGGGGGAGAAAATCAAGGAGGGAGTGGGTGCGGAGAAAACAGTGGCCAAAGAGCTGGTGAATTTATTGTTGTCGAACAAGTTTGAGATGCTTACGAGGGATAATGTGGAAAATGAGAATAATCGAATAAATAATTTTTCGACTAGTAAAGAAAAGGCTACCGCCAGTGACATTCGTACAAGAAACAACATAGGAAGACCTTCAAAAGGCGGGATACACAGCTAGTGAGATTGAAAAAGCAAAGCAATGAGACCCTACTAATCATGATGATCTAGGCAGCCCGGGGATGCCAAGTCCTGAGTTTGAAGATTTGAATACAATTATTGAAACCAGCCAAATTAAGATATTACACAGAGAGAGACCTCGAGCCCCCCAAGCAGATGATGAGCTGATCCTTACGGTCTCTGGGACACAGTCTGGGGCACAACATTTTCAACCTGCATTGGGGTGTCAACAACCGGAGTCGGAGTGTCAAAATAGTAAGCATGAATTGCTCAACACTGATCAGATACGCTCTGCTTCTCCCATCACAAATCAGCTGGTAAGCATGGAACCGGGGGTAGCTATCCCAAATATAATTGAGAATAGGGGCCAAGACACAATAAAAGAACGTGAGGAAAGATGCAGTGAAGAGGTTGATGCAACCTCAAAACCAGCTTCTACATTTCCTGAAGTAGGACAAGAGATAACTGATGAAAGACAGGGGGAAGATCCAACAGTGCCCATAACACCCCAAGTCATCAATGTTTTGAATTCAAAAATTGCAAGAATCGGCAGGAATACATTGGTCACCGAAGTTAAAAGCATACTTGAAGCGAAAACAACAAAAGTGAGGCCAAACACTATTGAATAAGAACATGAGGTTACCACAATACAGCCTCCCATGAAATATGTTCCTCGAAGGTCTCCTCGAAGCAAGAAGACAAATCCTAAATTCAGGTAACTGATGATGATAATACAGATAGAATGCAAATGCTCAAACCTTGTAGGAATGCTAGATTAGTGCTAGCATTCAATGGTTTCTATATCACAATTCATTGTGTTTCGATTATTTACGACGACTTCTCATACATCCTGGGACCCACATTAGGTGTAAATCAAGTCATGAGAGTGCTTAAAGGTTTGATTGGTAATCACAAAGAAGAGAAGTTATGGCAGGTCTATCATGCAACCACTTTAGTGGCAGAACATTTGCAAGATTACTCCCTAACCTGAAAACGGTGAAGCTAAAACTAATTATGTTTTTTGTTGAAGCTTTGAAGCAAGTTTATTGTTTTGTAGATGATGAAACGAGTGATTGTAAAATTTATCAACTTTTTTATTAATATAAGGTTCGGGAATCCTAAAAACCCATGTTAAAAAAAAGACTTTTCTTTTTTGCTCTAGTCATGCGTGTGTCGACCACTTGCATTCTGCATTGTCAAGAAAACTCTCTATAGTTTCAGTAAAATTTAGTTTCAACTAGAACTATAGAGCATCGTCATGGCAACATGATAACATTATGTAGTTGTGACCTATTAAAGACAACAGAGCAAATACATGAAGATAGATAGATTTTCACACATGCATTTACAAAATAATCATCACATATAAAGGTGTGATATACCAAAATAAACCGAACCACAAGAAAGAAGCTTACCTGTGTACAAAAGGGTATGTAGTTTCTATACAAACTGTACAAGCAAAAGTGATACAAGTTCGGCTCTGCTCCAATCATCGCTGCTTCTTCAGCAAGTAAAGGCGTGCTCTGATACCTCCAAGCTTCATAGCTCAAAAGACAAGACAGCACACACCGCATACTTAAACAATACTAACAGTCCAACCCGTTTTCTCACCAAGACGACCTGGTTCGAAACCAATAAGAGTTTACTACAGTTTCTTCAATATATACACTTCCCTAGTTTTGTAATTAAACCTGCAATAACATGAATAGATAATTACTATTCTGCATCTTAATTTATAGTAACACAGACTACAAATGGAGCTTAAAATCTGATTTGGACTTGGGTCAAGGTCAATTAGCAACAGCATAAAATCTCATGCAATGTCTAAACTATATTCTAGACTACTGCACAATTATGCTAATCCTATCTAGATTCTGATTTCATACACGCTAACTGTCAGAATGTAATGGAAACAAAAATGTTTAACTCTTCAAGATGTCAGAGCACCACTCTCATGCTCAGATTATGTTGATTTCGCAATGTAAGTGGCTGATTGCTCGGACATACATAAGAGTTTTCTGAAGAAGCAAATTGTCTTATATGTTTCATACTTCTACGTCTGACTACCAGTGTATCTAATACCAAAATCATGAAACCTATACAAGTGAATCATCCATATAGAAGTTCAAGTAATCAATAACAAATTCTACATAACAAATCTGACGTGTTTCGCTACCTTAACTGTCAGCATCTGTTTAATTTTCTGAAAATGACAAACATCTCTACACCATGATTTCGCTGACTGCAGTCACTGCACAACGTGTTTTCAACTACTTAAACTTGCTGGACCTTCATAATAAAACTGATTGTAAGACAATTGTATAAACCGTGTACCCAACAATGGACTATCATTCCAAATTATATTTAGTGTTAACAAAACAACTTGGAAGATGATCTGGAATTCTCTGTTTGCATAAACCAGATGAAGATGTAAAAAAAGGTATCTGAAATGGCCTAGCTCCCATGTGACTTTGTTTATGTGCTATTTATACGTATATTATGTATTGTTTTCAATAAAGTTATTATCAATAAGACCTATAAAGCATCATGCTAACAATAGAATGGAACATATGGGATTTTGATAAACTATTTCAAAGAATACAGCTTAAGTATATAAAGATGGGTATTCTAGCGACAGAAAACTATGGAACTAAACAATCACAAGAAGAACTTAAATAAACCAAGCTTACCTATGTAGAAACGGACAAATCATTTTCCATGCAACAGTCACCTTTTCTTCTTGTAGCAAATAAAAGTGCATTCTTTGGAGACCTCCAACTTCGAGGAGCTTCTCTTACATGGAATTGAAGAGTGTGTCTGTTCAGATGAAAATGCCACATCGAGGAAATCTCTGTCCTCACTATAGAGCTCCAAATTCTCCTCCATCAACAAGGTGTCCATTGCTTCCTCCTCAAATCCGTGTGAAAATCCCATCCTAATCATATTGGAAAGACTGGGAACAAGATCGGGTCTTCCTTCTAATAGACCACTTGCAATTGATTTGGCAAAAGTAATATTGAACTCAATACTAGTCTTATCATCTTGCTTACCAGTAGTACAAACAAACAGGCGGCCCGAAACCTTTTCCCAGTATATCAATTTATTTGTCTTGGCATCCAACCTCTTTTTTGACGATGGAAACACTAAACTGCAAATAACCTTGATAGGTTCATTGGTTTCAAAGACGGATACATGAAGAAGAGGGTTAACTGCATCACACCTATCTTTAAAAGGCATATCAATCTGAGGATGAGCAAGAAAAGCCAAGACAATTTTGATCAGACCTTTCTCAATCAGTCCATTCCTTGGGTTCAATACTTGAAACTTACCACCTTCAGACATTGCCGTACATGCGCCAAACTCCACACAGTCTGACAGTTTTTTAACTCCAAGTATACCATAGATATCATATAGTTTTTTAACTGACATGGATCGACTTTGAGGTGACCATACAAATAACGGCTCCTCAGTAGCATTGGAAAACAACTTCTTTAATTCTAGATTATCTGGCATGAACAACTCTTCCATTTCCACCAGCTCGATTTCATTACCTGACTTGAAGACAGCAGGCAACTTGGTTATGCTCTTTTTAAGCATCTCTTCCATTCGCTGATTCCAGTTATCAATTATGAATGCCCAAAAGGATGAACAGCAATGCATGGGGAGCACATTGCTTGTGCTATTTGATTCCCAAATATTCCATAAGTTGACATAATCTTGAACTGAAGGAGCTTCTGCAACACCAAAAGCTGAAGGGAAAACAGGTAGCAATCCTTCATCATAATAATAATCAAGAACATGGAACCTTGATGAGAAAAGTGCATCGCTGTCATGTAGTAAACACGTCTGAGAACTAACCCATTCACCTCCATCTGTACTACTTTGGGTGGGGAGCCACACTTGAGTGTCAGATTTATCGGAAAATTCTGCATGCCACTTGAATTTGTGCAGAAACTCGTAAATCCTTGTTATGGCAGAAGTCTGAGTGCATGAACTAAGAACAGAGGCAAGTACTGCACATATTTGTTCAGCATCTACCTTGACACCGACAGCTTCCAACTCTTCCTTGTAGAGATAAACCGAGTCTCCGTAAAAGTTTTCATCAATGAAAGCAGCATCCCCCATGCTCAATATATCTCCCCAGTTTGGATTGTATAAAAGGCATTCATCGGGAGTATTGTAACCCATGTTAGTCTTCAACCACTTACTGGACCTTAACTTCTCCAGGAAACCTTGACGCAAAGATTGATCTACCTCTTCCTTCATCATAAATCTGATACACTGCAGCAGAGAGACTGCACCTTCCGCTGTCACAAGTTTTGGCTCTTTTGGCGAATTGAGACCTCTTGCCACAAAATGAGCTCCTTCACTGAAATTTATCACAACTCCCAGCATCTGCAGCTCATCCTTGTACTCATATATCTCAATGCCATAGAATGTATCATCAATTAGGGGAAGATCAACAAACTGAGACACTGTACCCCATTTCAAATCAAACAGAATTGAACCTGATGCTGATCTGTATCCGTGACGTGTCTTCAGCCACTTAACTTCTAACAAGAAACTCCTGAGTTGTGATACACAATTAGGTATTGATGCACCAGCAAGCTTAATAGAGTTCAACACCGACAAGACAGTAATGTTGGTTAAGCTGCCAGATGATGAAAGTGACTTGACTTGGTTGGATATTATCTTGAAGGCACCATCTAGATCCACTGAAACTCCAATTTCCTTCAGCTCGTGGGTGAATAGTCTAATCTCGGCTCCATAATAGTCTTCGTCGATGAGGGGCATCATTGCATCATTCAGCATATAATGCCATTCAACGCCAGGGAGAACAGATTCTGAGGGGCATCTAATACCAACCGTTGTCTTCAACCAAGATTGGTCTTTGATCTGTTCTATCAAACCAACAGCTTGAGGCCCCAAGGACCTGATGCATTTGAGTATCAAAAGAAGGCATAGTTTAGACATAGTAGACAAATCAGCAGGAAGTTTGAAATTGTTGATGATTCGTTTGTAGGCTTTCTCTACGTCAACAACAACTCCCAATAACTTGAGCTCATCAGAAAAACTACTGATTTCACTTCCATAGAACATATCGTCCACACACGGAAGGCTTGTGATCTGCAGAATTGCTTCTCTTTCTTCTGCCAAAACGAATACAGATTCACCTGGAGCTACATACCCCTCTGAAGTCTTTAACCATTTCTCCTTTTTCAAATTGTTCAAGAAATTTTCACTAAGTGTATCGTCTGCTCTTAAGTACCTGATAAGCGTCAACAATGACATCACAGATTTACTGCTGATTTCAGATGAGGCAAGAGATCTGAGATGATTAACTATAAGCCCAGTTGCATCCTTGGAACCTAACTTCACGCCGAGAAACTTCAGTTGATCCATGTACAAATTGATTTTATTATCATAGTATGCTTGATCAATGATTGAGAAATCCTCAAGCACACTTCCTACCTTAGCAAAAACAGATATCTCCCTTCCATCATATAGAGAACACTGATTTGGAGAATTGAAACCTGAGAAAGTCTTCATCCATTTTCCATGTCTTATGCTTTCAATGAAGTGAATAGGCATAGAGTCGCCCTTTCTCTGAAGATTTTGAAGCCATTCTAACAGTAAAAGGGCTTGTTCAGGAGTTAACCCAGAAGCTGCTGCTGGTAACTTCAAGTTTGGAGGGCTTATCTCAGGCAAGTCTACAGCTCTAGTATATTTAGATAGGAAGGTCAAAGAGAACTTTCTTTGGTGTACATACTCCGGCGAACTGCGCACTTTCACCATAAACACTTCCCAAGTCAAAGTCGTAATTTCGCCTAAATGCACTGTGAAGACCAAATAACTTCGACCATTGACTTCCAGATGCAGGCACAAGAGTTTTTAACTTTAGTACATGTACATGACCTGAATTGTCAACTAAAGGCATCGATCTACAAATGTGGAAAACCTCCTCCTCTGTTATCAAATGTTTACAGTGGTTATGATACAAAAAATGAGCCACTATTATTGAAAACTTTTTATCTTTGCTGTCACTTGCAGATCTATTGAGTGAAACATTGTAATCACTTACAGAAGTGAGCACCACTCCTGTTGAAGTCTGAAGCCAATTCCTCAAGGTGGAACCATTTTTATGATTCACTACACTTGCTTGGGTAGAATTGGGCAAGAAGTACATCATATTCGAGCACTTGAACTCTGAGTTCCATTTTGTTAACCATGCATGGTGTTCAGCATCCCAAGCATAATGAAACCTGTATGTGTTCTGAGTGTCAGAGACAGTACAAACATTAAATTTCCCATCTCCAGCTATATACTTTATCAAAGGAACTTCTTTAATAGTACTTTTGGAGAGCAGTGACCAACTACATGCAAGAAAATACAGAAGCTCCACATATATGTCCTCAGAAGCTTCAACAAATTTACAGCTTTCAATGCATTTGACATACCACCAGTGACCACTTTCGACTGATCTCACACCAAGGAAATCCAGAACCTTGCCATATCCTTCAACATCTAGGGACGGATGTATGATAAACCTCCCGTGGGAAGAAATACTATCAAAGAGAGACCCCTTGCTCCTTTGCATAACAGAGGAACTTCCTGAAATGTGGCAGGAGCCTCAGTGTTTCACTTGGCTTACAGAAAACCATCTTCTCGTTAGAAAACATTTCACAGGGAATGACTTTCTCCTCTTGCATCAGAGATCTGATGCCCCGGTTTATGTTGTTAAGCTCAGGATAAGAAGAAGCTTTAACAGGAAAAAACTCAAAAACTTGGGCAATAGAAGACAGCTTGAAAGCCTCGTTGGATCTTAGACATGAATAAAAAAGCATTGCGAAAGCCATAGGAATGCAATCCAAAATTCCAAAGTTCCACTTGTTATCCAAAAGAATGGTCTCCCTTGACGAGGCAAGAATGAAATCAGCCTGAACAATGAATGGAAATGTGTAACCATTTCTGTGGGTAAGTAGGCAAAAAATACCAACTGAAGAAGCCCCTCTCTTCAATCTCTCTCAAATGGAAATGCAGAGATACCAGCCATTCCTCTATATCCTCGCCTTAGAATGCACTCTCTATTTTCAGGTTTCAACAGGGAAATTGCTTAGCCTATATATTTAGTTACCGACACATGGTCTCAGTTTCACTTCTGCCTCTTGCACTGAAGATGAACTATGCCGGAATCCGACCGTTCTATATCTTTTACTGCCATGAGATTTAATTTCACTGCTCATATTGAGACTGCTTGAGGAGAGAACTTCCAGCATAGTCTTGCCAGCACCTTTTATCTCGTACCGATAGCCTTCTGATTTTGGACAAGAAGAGCAAAAGTTCAGGATGCAGCTCCAATAGTTGTTTCTTCACTGCTTCCACTTTATCAGGCCTCAAGGGGAGAACAATAGTGGTACTCGGAAGAGTCTTAGTCTTTGAGGATGCATATACACTTCGAATATCAAATATGGTTGGCATTGCATCAACCCATTCAGGTACTATATATCCAATACCACAGTCTTGATCAGGTTCTTCACGGAACATAACTCGATATCCATTGCTAAAAATATGAGGGTGTGAACTGACAAGGAAAACACTCTTGAACCCAATACCTGAATATAAGCAGCAGTTGATCAGATTTGAATAAATTCAGCGGGCTAGAGCTTAGAGTATGTGACTGAAGAGAAGCGAATTTATCCAGAATTACTTCACACACTATGCATGCTGAAAAGGTAGGTATAAATATATGCAGTTATGTACTACATGTGGCTTCTGAGATATACAAGGGAACATATTACATCATTAAAAATAGAAAAGAACAGAACGCATCATTACAACATGGGGAATCAATCATGTCAATGAAATAAACCTTAGAGGAGTTGGTTTCTGATCCTTCAAAATACTTTGTCCGATTAATAAAAGGATATCATGGGTGAACTGATGACAATCATCCAATAATAAGAATTCCGCATCGATAAATTATGTGATGATTTTGAAGAGAGTTTGCACCAACTGCCTGGTACATTTCTTCCATGGAAGTTTCCCTACCACAGTATAAATATTCACAAATAGGAGGTGATTCAACGTCTACCCAACCTACTGCTCTCGTATAGATACTTGTTTCAGGCTCTATTCTTTGTTACACGCACCCTCCATAGAATAAAACTTCTAACAATGTTTTTGAAAGCCATGTATCAAAAGCACAAGAGAGAGACCGAAAGTTACATAATCGTATTAACTAATTGGATTAGATGAATAAAGACCAGTGCTACATCATATCCCAAAAACTTTCAGAAATAGTGCAATGCCCCTGAATGAGAGATAAATTCCCGATTTCCAACACTTTGAGGTTTACCAGGGGAAAAAAAAGTTGCATCCTCTTATGCATTACTAATTAACTAGAACATATTTGAAGGTCAAAATGTCAAAGAACTTTTGCTTAGAGGTCCTAATAAACATGACTTGTTCGATACTGCCTCGGTTAAAAATGCAACTTCAAAGAAAAAACACCCTTTTGGTATTAATCTACTGCTACAAGTATTTTGGGGGACATTGATTAAGTTAGTGAAGGAAAAAGATATTGTGAGGACATACTCAGACATCAGACCCTACGCTACTCAACAAAGAAAACCAAAGAAACCTACCCGAGAAACAGAGCAGCAAAACGACCCATAATCCCAACTAAGTTGGGGCCTGAAGAAGACATCATACAAAACACAAGTAGCTCTAAAAACTTCCACCCATGAATTCGCCACTCGTAATTAGAATTGGATTGCATTTCCTAATTCAGCCAATAACAATAGCTGAACAAACAAATGTTATAGATACTAGAAAGTTTAGAATCTTAGCAGTAATTAGATTGATCCTAACCAACATAATGTGGCCACACAAACCTCCTATTCATGAAACTAATCATGGTTGTATGGCCAATCAAAGTTACTTGAACCAGATTCCATTTTTCTTACTTAACAAAACATATAAACTTTTTATCAATTAATTCCTATCCAGAGTTGAAATCAGTAAAAATAAAGCAAGGTGTATTTGATTAGAAAAAAAAAAAAAAAAAGTGGGGATAGTTTACCTTTCTCTCCAATGAAACCTTGATGTCTCTTACCCTTTTTTGTGGATCTACCAACACTACAAAGAGAATCCATGTTCTTCCTTGAAAAGCCAACCTCATTGTTGAAAACAAGCAGAGTTGCAGGTGCACCACTCCTTGTTATATCTTTATCAATTAGAACAAACTCCAGTGTGGGCTTCACACCCTCCAAGTACTCATTGTCTTCAGCATTCTGAAACACAAGTAAAAAAAAA